>JACBKR010002183.1:0-36781 GCA_014218235.1 Colocasia esculenta
GGCGGAACGCCTCGGCCAAGCCCGTTAAACCAATAACGCACTTGATCGAGTCCGCCTCCCGCGAACAGGCCGTAGCCTCGCAAGGGAAACCAAACCACAGTCCGTGTAAACATAAAGGAACACACCACATTTCATATATAATTTTTCACAATTTACATAGCCATATTCCATTAAAACTGTAAAGGTGTACAAAAGTCTGGGGCATACCCCGAGGTACAACAAAAGAAAGTAAACAACTACAAAACTACAAGGCTACAAGGCTACACTGCTGAAGTACTACTCCGCTGGAGGTACTGACCCTGCTCCGCTACGACGCGGCCCAGAACTGGACGTCGGACGGGAAACGTCCTCCTCGCCCTCACCTGTGGGGGTAGGGGTGAGCCTCTCTAGTCACTGGCTCAGTAGGGAACTCCCCCAAAGCCGAACAAACCACAACCACAGGTACAAAACAGTAAACAGTACCAACAACATATAAAACAGCTAAGTAGGTAAGTAAAGCTGTAAAAGTACTCACCGTCTGTCGACTACGAGAAACAGCTGTAGTAACTAAACGGCAAACCCAAACAGGTGTACAAGCCAAAGTAGAGACAGCCACACGAGCCACGTAAACTGGTTCGCGACACCAGAAACTGACTCGGACAATAACACACACATTTCCTCTCTCAGTCTCGCACGGACGAAAGGTCCAGCTGCCGCTCCACGTAAAAAGGTCAAACAACTGTGGAGACCAACTAAAACACCACAACCTGCAGACCACACGATCACAGGCCCATGCCTGGCACCTCCAGAGACCCTGGCCTGGGCTCGCTAAAGTGAGGCACTGGAAAAGGACTAGCTGGGGTCCAGTACGTCTACTGGTGTCCGTACCCCCAACTACGAGCGCACTACAAGTGACTAAAAACAACCACAACTGTCACTGTCCCACTGTCGTCTTTCCCTCAGCCGGACGTACAACTCTAACACAAGAGTGAGGGTGTCCACGTCAGACGACACAGACCTCAACGGTACAACACAAGTACCGGGACAAGGCCCCGAGCTAACAGCCTGGCTCACAAAGAACCTGGGGCACCCAACTAGAGAGGTAACCACGGTAGGCGTCGTACTACTTGTCACGTACACAAAACCACGTGCACGTCACACACAAACCACGTGAAACTTCACGCAAACCACAAGTAACCACTGGTCCACTATATGTGAACCCAACTGACTCGCGTACACAACGCGCAGTCACCGAAGTAAACACTTAACAGCATATCTTGTATGCTAAACACGTAAACTAAGTGCACTCAGTGCACCTCATACGTTAACACCCACGCATTAACGATAAAACACCATAAATAGCCATTTCTGTTCATATAGGGGTAGGCGGCCACATCGATTGCCGCTTATAGGAAGTAGACGGCAAGGTCCCTGGCCGTCAACCTCCTGGCTGAAGATCTTGGCGGCAAACGATGTTGATGCCAAGTTCCCCGACCTTAAACCCTGCAGAAACCCTAATCCGGTCCTGCGAGTTTTCCACTCATTCATATTACAGAAAAACATGTAAATGCTATTCCTCTAGCATGACAGAACCCAATGCAACCCGTTTAAACATGATTCGAACAATAAACTACTCAAACCACCCATTATCCCATATGGTGCAACTCTATCCAAACATGGATTATCATGCTGGTTCAAGTAGTTATGATGTGTTTTAATGTTTCTACGGAGCTACCAGGGTTCGTCCCCTACCTCAGAACGTGTTAGAATCTCCCGCAACCCCTCGGTTTACGCCGAGCCCTCTGCGAGCTCCCACGCGAATTGCACCACGCCGCGATGTTTCCTCGCGCAATTCGGCGACGCCGCGCGTCCCACGATCGACCAACCACTCCTCGATACCTGTTAGAACCTTCAAAGACTCGGGGGCAGCAAGCTGGGGCAAGAGGGAGAGAGGGTGAGCTGAGAGAGCTGCCCTCGGGTGAACATATAACCTGCTGAACTGATAGGTTGGCGTCAACCCCCTTGTCGCCCACATGCACCGCCAGACTAAACGTCCACAACTACTGCCGCCAAGTTCATGATGTAAACGTCAATGAACCTGGACGCCAACAGTCACGACTGTGACGGCCCTCGTTACACCGGTACGGTCACACCGACCCACGTCGATATAACGAGTGTGCTGCCACAGTGGGACATTTACCCAACGATACAAACAGCTGAGATACACGCGAATATATATAACAGAGTAGCGGAAGTAAAAGAGAACTATCTCCATTCATTCATCATCCATATTAAACATACATGCAGTTTACAATTTGCAAAAAAAGAACTAAAATTCTCATGAGTTAAATTGCTGAAATAGAAATGCAAATGTCCACATATTACATTCTTTTAATGATAATTCTAATACAATGTTCAAGTACATACGACGAAGTACACAATTACAAAGAAGCTCCAAGTAACTAGTCTCCGCGCTCGGAGTCCGTCTCCACCGTCTCCTCCAACGGTGTCGTATCACCAACTACACCTGTACGCCGAAGCAAGGAGTGAGTCCAGGGACTCAGCAAGTAACACTACGCATGATATACACGTACAAGTCCTAGTGGTTTCTTCATGCACATACAATTAGCAACACATAGCATGCTAGTCCATTTAAGTTTTCGACCTATCATGACGGTTCTACAATTTTATACATAACGCATGCTTTCAGATTTCAAAAATATAACATTCACCTACCACATGGTCTCTAATCCATTCACTTATGAACTTTAACCTTATAAAGAACCAAACGTGAGAGTTATCAACATGGACAATTTACACACATGAACGGGGAACATAGTTAGCATGGATTTCACATGTTCTTAAGCACATACATAACTTTTTTTCATGCTTTAGGTTGCTGATTTCACATGGTTCCAAGTCTATAAACCTACACATGAAAGCTACAATGTGGCTTAAAACATAACATATAACAATCCATCATGCCACTTGCACACATACTCATTAATTGTCCCTAATCATGGATTCTAAACACTTTGCACACATAAACATGGGATGGATAACATGCATTTGCTGAATTCATATGGTTTCAGATTTTTGCCTCACATGGTTTCAATACACATTTACACATCTAAAATTTCACATTTTCTTTTTACACAATTTCCTCTTTTCACATGGTTACATTTTACACATACACATTCACTTGTCACTTTCACATTTACACATGGTCACATACACTTTACACATTACACTTTACACATATTTTAGTGCCGTGACACATAGTCCAAACCACCAAAGAAGGACACATTCACATCACATAACACATAGGCACCATCTAGGCAATGCAATGGTGACTCTTGGACTGCGCAGACCGGGAGAACAAGTCTCCACCCTACCAGTGGTACTTGTCCACCTCCAGGATTTCCCCCTAATGCCCTTAGGGTCACTTAACACAATGAACTTTCTCAGGGGGACTTTTCCCTGATACAGCTCCACTGCCTTCTCGGAAGCAGTATCACATTGGCACAGTTTACACTTTACACATTTATCGTTTTACACACGGTTTCACACACAACACATCTCATTTCATTCACCTTCACTCACCTGAACATTTATGTTTTTCCTAACATGATACTACAGAAATTCCAAGGTTTAACACACAATACACACATTAATCATGCTGATTTTAGATCATAACGAACCGTATTTCGATTATATGCATGAATTATCGTACTTCACTTGAAAACACATAACTCTTTATCTACTATTCCAATTGGCCTAAAAATTTAACCACATGCTGTTTTCGGGTTCAAAATCATACCCTCAATTTTTCAGATTTTTCTGAGCTAAATAGGATTTATAGAAAATCAAACACCTAATTAGCATATTATTCACAATTTAAGCTAACATGAGCCTAACACAATTGCAATCTATCCACTTACTGTTTTGCACAGAAACCACTAACATATGCATGGATTTAGAATACAACACCATCCTAATTCATACATCTATAATCATTTGTCACAACCCATTTTTACATGTTTTTATTTTACCGAACTACACTTATTAACAATCCACAAGCATGCATGGATTACCAAAATTTCAGAACATACACACATGCCCCACAATTCCTTATGAATAGACTGAAAACAAAACACTCAACTAATCTTAATCATGGAACTTTGAATTGCAAAATCATTTACAAGTTATGTTCACATGCTTACAAGACATCATTACTCACATTCACCACACAACTCACACACATCCACAAGCACGATGCACGATATACATAGCTTATAGGATACCATATCCTCATCGCATAAAACATACCGAAATTAATGTATAAGTGGGACAGAACAGCTCACTGTTCTGTCCAGAAGAACTCGACGGCGGTCTCTGGCCGCTGACTCAGGGTCAGCGGCATGGTCGATGGACGCCAAGCTCATCCTAGGCGTCCAGGGACCTTGCCGTTTACTCAGGTCTGTGCAGAAACACAGACCCGAGCTCTGAAATTTGGGTGAAATGGAGGGTCTAGGACTCGAGGGAAATTCCATAAAAATGATAAAAACCTCCTAGACTCATACGGGGATACCATAGATAGGTCACTTGCCTTTAGAAAATCACACCAAAGGATCTAGGGCTTGGAGAAGCTCTCCTTGGGCAGTCCCAAGAAGTTGCAGAAGCACCTCCAAAAACGCCTTCCTCGGGCTCCTGGATGATCACCACGCCGAGGGGATGATGGGGAAGCCTTCTCCTTGGCTTCAGCTCCCTCCTTGATGCAGTAGATCTCCAAAACAAACTCCAATGGGTCGGATTTGAGGGTTCCAAAGTGAGGTTTTCTCACAGAATGCTCTCTAGGGTTTTCTCTCTTCTTTTCCTCCTCTCACAAGGTGAAGGGAGAAGTGGGAGGAGCCAATTTCGGGTTGGACCCTAAGAAGAGCCCCTCACCTACTCACCATACCGATCTGACACCTTCAGAGCCGTTGGGGGACATCTCCCCAATGGTTGCCATGCCTTGCTTCAGAAGATAGCAGCTCTGCTGCGCATGCAGGTCAGAGAGGTTGGCGTCCAGATCGCTGGACGCCGGATCTAGTGTTGGCGTCCAGGGCTGGACATTGACACCACCTCAACAGCCTGGGCTTGACGCCAAAAGGGCCTTCGGCCAGAACCCTAATTCATGCAGAAACCATGCATACCGAACATATATACATGCAATGTACATATAGTATCGTATCCACACTACTATCATGCAATAAGTACATTATTTATGTTCAATATAAACACATGCACACGTATTTATACTATTTTAAATATCCACGTAAATACGTACATATATACTCAACACAATATACACACATAAATACGAAAAAATACGACGGAAATTCGAGGGTCTTACAACGACACCCCTTGGCCGCCAACTCAGATAGAACATCAGCAGGTCCCATTCCAATTCAGGACCTACCCTGCTCTTCACCTACTCAAGCCACGCAATCACACCATACATTCCACACACCAACTCACACTGGCCTCACAACGGCCGCCACAACCACAATGCACATGATCCGCATGGATCCGAAAAGCACGCGACGTTACAGTCAGGATCCAACTTTGGACGTTGACTGTTGTCCCTGTACATCTCATCCATTTCTCTATTATATGACTCCTGCAAAAAAAAAAAAATTCTTAATTCTACATTTTACTTTTAAATGAAAAGTATTGGTGTATACACTTACCACTACCTCCCGAGCTTTCTGACTAATGTAATCATCCGTCCCTTTCTTCTTATGAGTTTGATCAAAAAGTTCTTGAAATTAAGGTGGCCGCTTGAGCTGTGCTTCCTATTTTTCAAATAAATCACAGTTTATTATTAGATTTACAAATGTTCAAAAATGTAGAAGTGTACTTACCAATCGCGCTTTATGCGTTGCAAAAGAGACAGAGCCACTCGTGTGTACATTTGCCTCAAGATGCGCAGCTCTGTTTTACTTTGCTTTGATAGAATTTTCATTCTATTTCTCCCCTCCCCATATCACACACAGCTCCATCCAATACCCCTTTCTCATCCAAACAGGTCCATAATCCTGAACATCCATCGGAAAATCAGAAAATCGATGGATAGGGCCAGGAAAATGTGCTTGAAGATTCTTTGTAATAAATTGTGATGCTTAGGCTGGCTCTATTTTATTCCTAAAATTGAAAATATTAATACCACAATGACGAATAAATAATAAAAATAGTGCATTACATACCCTTCATTTATCCACATAGCCCGCATCGTCTCATTATAACTGCCCTCCCCCTCGTGATGACTCGTCTCGTCATCAGCATGTGCTATACAAATAATTAGCATAAGTAAAACAAACTATCAAAATATACCTATAAATGTGAATGAACATACCTGGCTTAGATGGAGGAGGTGTAGATCCACTCGCCATGTGTGATGGAGATGCAGAGGTCGTCGGTCCTATATCACAATGACATAAAGAATTATATTAAACAAATACTGCAATCTATACTAATCATGACATATATACCTACTACCGGTGGTAGAGGTGTAGAGGTCGTGGGTCCTGTAAGGATAGAAATAAGATACCACAATGACATAAAGAATTATATTAAACAAATACTGCAGTGCATACTAATCATGACATATATACCTACTGCCGCTGATAGAGGTGCAGAAGTCGTAGGTCCTGCCAGTGGTGGAGGTGTAGAAAAGGTAGTAAATCTCCTCCCACTACTCTCTCCCCTCCCACCTGAAGAAGTCGCACGTCGTCCTCTAACCATATCTTCAAGTGGTAATAAAATACATGCATATTCATCAATAGTGGAAGAAAGAAAGATGTAGAATATTAGAATTTCTGGTAAAATTGTCTACCATTAATCAAACATTCTCCATTTCATCTTCAGATGTTGGGGATATATCAAATTCAACATTAGCATCTTCATTATCAGATTCATTTTGATCACTAGTATATTCCTACTCATCGGAGTCCCCCAACTATATTTCAAGTTGTTGTGGATCGACTTCTTCCACTTCATTCTCTTTAGATAAAGAAAGTGCCTCCACAGATTCATCACTAGAAGCAGGCAACTCTATATCATCAGCTAAGTTTGATTGAAAGAATTCGGCATTGATATCCAACTCCACTGTTTCAGTCAAATCCAACTCATAATCCGAGAAAAGCCTTGTCTTAACCTTGCAAACTGCCTACCAATCATTTCTTTCTTTATTTCTACACGATAGTTACTTTGTATAATAGACCTGCTGGGCTTGTGTGGACAAAATAAATGGATCATAAGTATTCAATTTGGACTTATGTTTGATATCAACAATCCCATATGTTGTGTCATTTCGAATAGAATTAGGATCAAACTAATGACACTTGAATAAAAATATATGGTTGCCATCTCTGAGATATTGCAATTCTAAGATCTCCTCAATAACACCATATAATCACATTCATTTTCATTATATGTACTTCCTTTCACATGTACCCGCTGTTCATTGTTGACTTATACTACCCATATGTCTAGTGTGAAATCTATATCCATTCATAATAAATGCTGTATATGTACGTGCAACTTTCGATGGGCCATAACTTATCTCTCGAATTCTTTGATCAATAATAAAACCATTTTCAACCTACATATGGAGAGCACACTAGTCAGAATTTGACATTGGCCTAACAAGAAGAAAGAGTAATCATGCTTACATGATATTTCAGCCAAAAAGCCAATGATTTCTCTCGTTCTTTTTCAACCTCTATGTTAGTGAGATATGGACATCTATGGATTAATTCTAAGTCAAATTGTCTGTATTACGAACATTAGAGCATTATAGATGGAATGAAAAATAACAAGTTAAAAGACAAAACGTAATGTGAGCAGATCACTTACGCAACATAAGATTTAACCTCCATACAATTTAAAAGAATATACAACTCTACGCACTACAATTCTCTATCATTTAGCATCTGACTCAAAGAACGTCCATACGCACGTGCAGGATACTTAAATATAGAGAGACGATCAGACTGAATGGAGTCTCCCCCATCATCATTACGTGGTGGTCGAGTATGACGAGTTTGAATATCAGGTTCAAAGTACATTGAACAAAAATTTGATATTTCTTCCATAATGTACGCCTCCGCAATGGAACCCTCTACCTTTGCCTTGTTGCGAACTTTCATTTTCAATTCATGCATGCACCTACCAGAACCTTCATAGGATAATGAAAAACATATCAACAGAGATAGAGATAAAGAAAAGAAAAAAACAAATTACCTCTCAAATGGATACATCCATCTAAATTGTACTGGCCCTCCTACTTTAGCCTCGTATGGTAGGTGTATAAGTAGGTGCTCCATCGAATCGAACAATGCGGGTGGAAATATCTTTTCCAATCTACAAATTGTCGTGATCACATTCTGTTCAATAGTTTCCACATCTTAATACCTAAGCTCTGATGCACATAAAATCTTGAAAAACTAACTTAACTCAGTCACTGCTCCCTATATCGACTTCGCAACATATCACGGAATACAATAGGTAGCAACCTCTGCATAAACACATGACAGTCATGACTTTTCATTCCATATATTTTCCTCTCATTTGTATTCACGCAACGAGCAATGTTGGACACATAGCCATATGGAAATCTCAATTGTTTTAGCCAAAATCATACTTCTTTAATCTGTGCAGCTCCAAGGGCATAAATTGCTTTCGGTTTAACTGTTGAACCATTTCGATCAAGAAATTCAAGTTCTGGATGTTTACAATGTATTTTCAAGTCTAACGAGCATTCACATTGTCCTTTGTTTTACCTTTTATGTCCATAATGGTGTTGAACATATTATAAAAGACATTCTTCTCAACATGCATGACGTCAAGGTTATGTCGTATAAGAAGAGTTGACCAATAAGAAAATTCCCAGAAGATACTTTTTTTGACCCAGTTGTGATCCTTCCCAAGTCCAGGGAGTTGTCGTGTGCTGCTCGACAATTGTGCTATATCTGGTAAGTGTGAATGTGTCTTTTTTTTTTTTTTCAAACACCCCACAAAGAGTGATTAAAAGAATTTAATGACACGGAAATATGATTAGGGAGAGGAAAAGGAAAAGTGCGTGTGTGCACAAAGATGGGGTGTGATCGCCAGGTATGCGAGGATACCGAAGTAGACGGGCGAAGAGGAAGACGATGTACTTACCTTTACCCGATGATCGTGGGAGTGTGACTGCGGGTTGACTTCTAATTCTTCCACCGTCCGGCGAAGAAGATTTAGCTCGAATGCTTACCTTGCAAAAAGTAAAGACAAGTGACATGTAAAAGATGATTAGACTATGAGGTGTAGCATCAAAATCAAATGAAATGAAATAGAAAATGATGGCATGGGTGTTAACACACCTCGTGGGAGTGGTGTTAAACCCCTAAAATGCGTAGGTGTGGAGAAAATGATGTGATGTGTGTGTTGTGATGAAGTGATGAAATGCTAAATGATGAAATAAAAAAAAAATCAAAATGAAAGAAGGGGAGAAGAATGGCGATGTGAGCCGCTGTTGGAATGGTCGAAGTGGAAGAAAAGGGCTCCTCCCGCCTCACTCCCATGCACGTGAAGACAACCACCCCGAACTCCGAGGAATGGGTTGAGTGGCTTGAAATGGGAGTCCTCCTTAAATCGGAATGTGAGTCTCTAGTGTGGCAGGGCTTCACCGTAGTGCTTGGGTTATCCTCAAAACAATGGCCTCGGGGGTCTTTTCATAGGCAAAAAATACTGAAATCGCGTCGGACATAGTGGATGCCTATCTCATGAATCGCGTCTGACTAAACTGCCGCAATTACCAAGATCCAGTTGCTCCGATTAAGCCTTTCCAAACATTGATTATAGCAGGTTTAAGAATCGCATCGGCATAGACAGCTGCGTTTCTAACACTTCCAATTTGAATCAATTCTTTCCAAATATTAACATATGGAAATAATGAATTGCGTCGGCCTAAACCGTCACGTATTTGAACAGAATTGTTCTCTGATGGAAATCGATCTTCATATGATGGAAGGTTAGAAACGCATCGGGTCATGTGGACGCGGTTCTAATTAGAAACAAAATCTTTCCAAAAACAATTTTGGAATTTGCCATAATTCAAAAATGGAAACTCTTAATCACGGCGGCTTGATAGGACGCGATTCAAAACAGAGTAAGCGCCATAAAAAGAAGTGTGATACGCATCAATTTTACCCGGTACAGATCAAACCTCCTAAAAGGCGTCCACTATGTCAGACGCGAATCACTTAAGCTTAATAGACCCCTTTATACCCCTTAGAAAAATTCCTAAAAATCTTAGAAAAAAAAAGGAAAATCACTCAAGAGGTTAATTGATTGAGGCATCGCGACATAACATGAAATTCGCTCGACATGTTGCCCAAAATATGTGTCTACAGCTACCTCACCTTGGCGTCTGCTTTGCAAGGAAATGGAGCGGAATAACACGAAATGAGGGCAATGAAATGGGGTGAATTGAGTGGAATGAAGTGGAATGACTGAAAAGTAGATGCCAAGGTGTGATGAGACATGTCTCAACAACATGTGATTGGAGTTGTTCGTCAATTTAAAATGAAGCAGCTTGTAGAAAATCTCAGGAGAAAACTCAATGTTTGGACGAAGGGAGAGGGTGTGCACGTGGGCACGAAGGTGAGATAGATCAACTTCCAGCATTGGGGAAGTACCTGCAGACATAATTTGGCAGGTTTCACCATTAGGAGCGTTTACCAGCTTGTGGATGTGCTGCGACCAAGGTGGATCTATAGGGAAAATAGATGAACTGATATAGGAATCCAAAGCAAGGAGTTTCTCAAAAGGCAATCTTCAAACATCGACAAAATGAACTGAATACTTGACTCGGAATGGATATTTCACGTCAATTGGAATTAAAGATAAGTGGTTCTCTTCAATTAAGCACAAGAGTGATCATCCGAAATTATGCTCAAAGTCCTATATGATGCATGCTGGGCTAAAAGAAAAAAGATTAAAACAAAAGAAAACATAAAATAGTCAAGGATAATATTGTCACGATGCCGAAGTCAAGATACCGGATGGAATCCGTCGTCCTTCTTGCAAACCGTAACGGCCCATCCTCAAGTCATAAGAATCCTCTGGAATCATCATTATTTTTGGCGGAGGAGGGGAACTCAAATTCCAGATTCGTCAGAGCCTCAAGGTCCTTGATATGCTCTAATAGGGTATATCATATAGTAAGATGCAGTTTATACAATATCGGGATTGGAGATCGCCGAAGGTGAGTGACGTGTCCAGGACCTGCGCTCAACAACTCATCAGCATTGATAAGTAACAAATAATAGAGCGAAAATGTGAAAATATTATTGCTTGAAAATCGCGGTAGGAAAAATGGACGCGCTTCACTTACCTGAATCACGTCGACCCAGTCGATCGTGATTCATCTTTACCTGTCGCAGTGGAAGTTGGATTAAGTGCTTTTAATCGCGTCGTATGTGTCGGACGCGATCTTGACTTCCCACCCGAGGCTTGATTTTCTTGCCTGTTTTTCATTCCTTGCTCTCTTTTGGTGTTACCTCCGTGCTTATGCGGCCATGGGGGTTTAAAAACACCCTCCCCCATGCTTTCTTCATGCTCTCACGCTCCCCAAAGATCAAAGTTCAAGCCATTGAAGCAAGGAGAGAAGGAGTAGAAGGAGAATTGAAGATTTGAAGCAATGGAGCATGATGGAGCCCTTCATCGAAAAGGCCAAGAATTGAAGGTTTTCAAAGACTCAGCAAAGTGGAGGGACACATATGCAAGCTTATTCAAGCCAAACTGGTAAGTAGGTTCGATTTTTTTTCATTGAATTTGTTGCTTGTTCTTGCATGTTCTTGGTGTTCTTGATGTTCTTATCATTCTCTCTCTCTTTTCTCCCAATGCTATATTGCCATGACCGAACCCATATCTACCCATGATGACACTCCCATGATGACAACCCCCATACAACCCAAATATCCATGCCATATCATGATCCCCATGTGCCTCTTTCTTGCCATGCTCATCATTCCATAACCAACCCATGCCATATCACCCATGTGCTATACTCACCATGCATACGCCACCCTCACCATGGCCAAATTAAACCTGTAGGATTACCCTCTCTTCCTGGGCACCAGGCGATATATGAAACTCCCATGGCTTCAAAAATTGACTTCCTCTATTAGTCTTGACATGACCACTGTCCTCTCTAGGTGGGGCATCCAAAACCTTGCTGTTCATGCTAAACGGTACCACAAAATCCACCTTGACTGGGCAGCCATGGGGGCATTAGTTGAGCTTTGGCATCCTCAAACCCACACCTTCCTCCTCAAAACCTTCGAAGCCACTATCCTATTGGAAGAAGTTGAGATCGTGCTAGGCTTGAAACAGATGAAAAGAGGTGAAGAGGACGAGATGGCAATCATGCCGAGGAGCATTTCAAGCAAGGAGGTTCTCGAGAGCTTCATGGATGAACGATCGGTCCAGAATATTCAAGCCACAAAGGGAATTGACTTGCAAAAACAGGCGGTCTGGACCACTAGGGAGATATCAAGATCGGGAGATGATGCAAGACTGGATAAAGTGATGCAAGGGTTCGCCATATGCTTGGCGGGTGCAATTCTCTTCCCATCAATTGACAACATCTTGGAGGAGGACCAATTGAGAGCGGTATGCGGCATATGGGAGGGCGAGAGACTGGGACTGGCGGTGCTAGCCTTTCTCTACAGCGGACTGACGATGGTGAGTTTGGGTAGGCCTCCTTACGGTTCCATGTTATTGTTCACTTGTTGGACTGACCTGCACTTCAAGTTTAATGTAAACAATGAAGTCCCTAGCTCGTCTCAGATCTTCTCCAAAAGTCTGCTCCGGCACATGGACCACTTAGTTGGCTTAGAAGGTCATGTGGCTAACTGTGTGCCACAACTCAAGATGTGGGCAGATTGCCGTGATCACCTCCGAAGCATGCCCAGGAACATGTTCACTTGTACTCCGGCGCCTCTTCTAGCCAGGGACCTGCGGACGCGGCTAGCACCCGGTGTGGACCTGCGACTGATCGGGGGCGCCGAATTCGTGCTCTACAACCCACACCGCTGCCTCTCTCAACTCGGGCTCCCACGATGCAACTTCGAGAAGCCGTCTCACTTTCTGCTAATCAAAAGATGGGAAATTGGCACCAACAATGACGGAGAAGAAGCGGACACCATCAAAGCACTGTGGAAGGTCTGCTCTTTCAGGTGCCGGTCCCACATGTGGAGGAAGTGGAGGATGAGTGGAGACCTATGCATGGGAGCTCCTAAAAATCTGGCCCAAGGTGGCCGTTTGTAAACGCCAAAATTGATTCATTAATAAGATTTATATCGCATCCTTTACATGGCAAAATTGCACCCTTATACGTGATTGTATCATCCAATCATCTTAAATTTTCTCCTAAAAAATGACCCTCGGGTGAGCACTTTGAATCGCGACGGACACAGACGTCGCGTATTACTCTTGAATTCGGATCCAACAAAACCGCCGCGGTTTGCTTTAATTGCGTCGCACTACCCCGATGCATTTCAATTGTACTTTAAAAATTCAAAATTCGCGTGCCTTAAACTCAGCGCTGGGGCAATGATGGCTCTTTAAATCATGTCGACGGCCTCAGACGCGTGTTATACGAATGCTCCAAATTCACATCGCATGTATCCGACGCTATTTCAACTTCTGCCAGAGACTACAAAATGCCTGAGGGTGCCTCCTTCTCTCCCTTTCGCCACTTTCGCCTCTTGCTCTCTCTCAAGCTTCGAGCTCTCTCTCAACTCTCTTCCCTCCCTCTTGCAACTCTCTCTCTCTTGCTCTCGCTCAACTCTCTCTTCTCCGATGATGAAGCAGGCAGCAAATCACCAACGGGATGAAGGGGTATCGGCGGTGGAGGAAGCATCATCGCCGACATCGGAAGGGTGACGGAGGTGGAAGTGGAAATGCTAGGCACGGTAGCCAGTTGATGGTGGAGGAACTCATTGCTGCGGGGAGGAGTTGGTGGTGATCATGGAGGAAGAGGAGGCTCGGAGGGAGGAAGATGCATGGGGAAGTCATCTCCGGCGAGGACGAAGGGGGCGCGAGGCACCACCGCGGGGGGACACGGTAAGCCTCAATCCTCTCTCTTGTGATTTGTGGAAGAAGGGCGGTCATCGGCGCCGGAGATGGTGGGAGGAGAATCGTGACGACACCAGTCGTCGCGGTTCAAGGGTTTGAATCACGACGGCTTAAGCCGTCGCATTTCAATACAAACTACGATCGGCACAGTGGTCGCGATTCAGACAGAAGCGCGACCACTGTGTTGGTCGCGATTCAAAGGGGCCGCTCGAGGACGATTGTGTTTTTTTAATCATTTAAGCATTAACTTGTGCTGACTTGTGCAGGGAGTTATGAGGCTGAGGCTACAATGGCCGCTAGTGATAGCGGTGTACTAGGGGCTCCCGAACTTTTAGAGGGAGAGAGTCCGGGGGATGGGGTTCGGGCCGATCTTGGAGATCGAGCCCTTCTACGTGGACAACCCCCTGGTACAGGCGACCAGGGAGAGATGGGACAGGATGAGCATGGCATTCTTGTTCCTTTGGGGGCACATGTGTCGAGCCTGGAGGATGTAACCCAGATTACAGGGCTCCGGTGGAAGGGGAGGCAGTGACGGGGTCACCTACAGTGACTACACAGAGCATACCCAGGACTTGCTGGGTATGGAGCTGATGGGCGAGGACAAGCTCAGTGACCGGAGGATGGTCGACCGCATAGTACTTTTGGAGAGCCTGAGTCTGCGGGGAGTTAGGCAGACTGGTGAGGAGTCACTGTACGAGTTCGTGTAGCGAGCAGCGGGGCTGGCTAGGGCAGTGTACGGCCAGGACCCCGAGGATAGGGAGAGGGTGGACCGGGACCTGAGGAGGTTCCTAGTATTATTTTTGGGGAAGATGCTGCTTGGGACCAAGGGAGATGGGATTCATTGTCAATTCCTGGAGATCCTGGAGGATTTAGAGAGGGTAAGATAGTATGCAAGGGGTGTGGCCTTCCTGGCACACACCTTTGCAGACCTCTCCAGTGGCACGGGCCGCGAGATGATAGTGGGCGGATTCGCCCCCTTTCTCCAGGTACACCTTCTTTGCTTTTGAACTCTTTTCATTTCCTGTATTAAATTTGTTAGTCAAACTAATGAAAATGTTCATGTATGCAAGTGTGGAGTTATTACTATATTCTTTTGGGGAGAGTGACCGAGGTGCGCCTTGACGCACTGCCTTTAGCAAGGAGGTGCCTACCGGTCGTGACAACGACGTCCTTCTCTCTCCAGCTCGACACCCTCCATTAAGACATCCGGGACTTCCCGACCCTCTTGGTACATACCTACCACATTTTTTTTTTCATGCATTTAATATGAACTATGATATGTGACTAATGTATGCATGTGTGCAGGTTGTGTGGCAGCCCTACGCGGGTATGCCCGATGATGGCCAACTGTGGGTGGAGAGCGGACGACCTTGTTTTGGGCGAGACCTGTGGGTCCACTGCCTAAACGAGATCGAGCCACTCCACCTTCGGTTGGCCATGAGAACACTAAGGCTGCACCAGGTGTGGTCTGACGAGGTGGAGCCCCGAGGGATCGGGAGGAGGACGAGGGGGAAGGCCAAGCAAGTAGACTGGCACTTGTGCTTCCTCGATCAATTTGCCGACTGGCAGCGTGGTAGGTACCCGTTGGAGTTCGATGCTGCGGATAGTTTTGCCTACCTCTAGTGGTACCAGGAGGTGTACGGGGACCGCAACTTCATGAGGCCAGCGAGGGTATGCACCTCTAGACTTGACTTTTTTTCATTGTGATATGCATGATAGCCTAATAAATGCGTGCATGTGCAGGATGCCCGGGATGGACTCATCAACACACTGCGGGCCCAGCTGGCGAGTACGGAGGCCCAATTGGCAGAGGCACGTGATGCATTGGAGGCTTTGGTAAGTTTAGAAGAATCATACCTTTGCCTTTGTTTTTCTTACCATGTGCTGACTTGATTTTCAACATGTGCAGCGTGCAGCATAGATGACCGTGGAGCGCACCGATGCAGCAGGTGCCTCCACGAGTCGGAGCGTGCCTGACTCGAAGGTGACCTCACTCCGGGAGCAGCTAGTGGCAGTGGTGGCTCGCACGGAGGCGGCGGAGTACGACCTCTCTGCATGGGTAAGTAAATGAATTAGACATATATACAATGAATGCATCTTTCTTATACTTACATGTTTGCTTGTGTGCAATCTGCCGAGCTCCAGAGCGCCATCACCCAGGCAGCACTTGCGAGTGCTGAGGTGTCTGGCTACGTACCCAGGTCTCCCAGCACGATGCAGACCTGCCCCGCGAGGCCACGGAGCTACGCGTGACGCTCGCCATGGAGCGGAGAGAGCGCGAGCGGGAGCGCAGCCGGTGGGAGCAGGAGCGCGAGCAGGAGCACTCCTGGTGGGAGTAGGAGCACGAGCGGTGACCCAGCAGGCCATGGATGCACGCACGAGTCTGGGTATCTTCGAGCGCCTACTGCGAGAGGCGGAGGGCCGGTACCGGCGCGGACCCGAGCGGGCCGTGAGGGAGGGGCGAGCCAGTGCCTACTCCGACAGTTACTTGGTGACGTCCTCTCAGTACCAGAGGAACGTCCAGGAGGGACGCGCTGCCCAGGGGTCTTCTAACTCTCGTGCCTCCATGAGGCCTCCGGCTCCACGCTCGACTGTGGACCCTGGCGAGGCAGAGAGCAGTAGACATCCCCGGCCAGCTGAGAGCGGTGGTGAGAGTTAGGCCACCCATTATGACATGTACTCTTTTTGCTTTTCATGATGATGTGTACCCGGGGGGTACCCTTATGATGTACGTTTTGGGGCTGGTCCCCTTTTAACCATGATATATATATATATATATATATATATATTATATATATATACATCGTGTTTCCTTTGCCTTCTCTTTTCTCCTGTCTCACCTGAAAAGCACTTAACAAACAAGTTAAATGTCTGTTCTAGCTCAGCCCCCTGCACATTAGGTGGATTAGGCTTCATGATCTTCTCAAGGGGCTGAGCCTTTATCAAACAAGGCGAAAACAAAGTTAAAACCATAGTTAAAATGCAGCACGCAAGCAAGCATATGCTAATATCAAATTAAAAAATGAGCATGCGTTTGATGCATTCAAACAAATGGAGTATGATGATTTTTTTTTGGTTTTGAAAATATTTGATTTTTTTATTATGAAAATATATGAATTTTTCTTGGGATTTTGAAATATGTGATTTTTTGGATTTTGAAATATTCCAATTTTTTGAGTTTTGAAATATTCTATTTTTTATTTATTTTGGAAAATTCTATTTGTTAGCTTTAAAATATTCATTTTTTTGTTTTGAAAATATGTGATTTTTTGGATTTTTTTTTTTAAAATAAGAGTCGTAACCCGGCATATTCCCTTCTTAAAAAGGACGCGTGGAACGAAGGGGATCCGCTCTAATTGGAAGAAACTTGGTGCTTGGACCCTTCAATTACTCAGCCATCATTAAGAGTTCATTAACAATTCTTGGGTGTGTCACACAGAGGTTGGACATGCTTAAATGGTGCCTTCACCCAAGGTGGCTTTCGACGCCGTCTTCTTTAGTTGATTGTTGCCTCGCCTTGACCCTAAGACATCACCTTGGGGAGAAGGGAAGAAGATGTTTAGGAAGTCTGCCAACAGTTCGGGTGACCGAGGAGACACTCATTCCTCTACTCTATACCAAGTGGGGTTCGATTGTTTTTTGGCTTATGGGGTTTTGGCACGCTTACGACCAGGTCCATTTGGATCTCTGCGGGGACTTTGCCACTCTTGATGTGCTTTTACATTTGGTTGGCCTTGTTTTGGCTCTTTTACTTTGATTTGCCTTGTCTTCTTTCTTTTCCCCTTATTGGGCCTTGACCTACACCCATTTGGGCTTTGAGCGGATTCAAAGGTCGATTCCTCAGGTTTCCCTTTCTATTGGTAGACCGAATGGAACGAAACGGGTAACGTTCTTGATTCTTGGCTAGGCATTGATCTTCTTTAGATTTGGTGTCTCTAACTTCCAAGGATGGGCGTGTAAGTGTGTGGGTGTCGACACCTCAGGTTGACTCACCAAGAATAGGAAATGAATTAGTAATGACAGCTTTTCGATTTAGGTCCGTGTACCATGTAAATCCAAACACCTAACTAGGGGTAGTACTTTTTAAGATATAGCCCATTCCAAGGATGAGAGAGCTCTCTCACCCTCTGTATTCACTAGCCTGTACGCGTTGCCTGGATATGCTTCTTTGATTACGTACGGCCCTTCCCAGTTCGGTTGGAGATTAGATCGGGGACTACCAAGTTTTACAAAAATTCTTTTAATTACCATCTCACCGACTTTAAATTTTCTCTCAATTACCTTCTTTTGATGAAAATGAGTGAGCCTATTCTGATATGATCGTGTGTTCTGCGGTGACCAGACGCTTCTCATCTAAGAGTTCCAGTTGTGCTAGGAGCGATTTACGCCGCTCATCGATTGATAAGTCTTTGTCAAGCTGGACCCTTAGTGAGAGAATGAGAATCTTGTATGGTACTACAGCCTCTCATATGTGAGGGCGAATGGTGTTTGCTCTGTAGGAGTACAGATTGAAGTGCGGTAGGCCCATAGAGATTCTACAAGCTTTTATGGCCGGTCTGAGAACTTGATAGTCTCACAGGCTTTCTTTATGATTTTGGTTAAGGTTTTGTTCGTGGCCTCTGCTTTGCCATTGCCTTGTGGATAGTATGGTGATGAGTGATGCAGTGCAATTTTATACCTGTTGCAGAGGTCACGAAGTTCTTGAGAGATGAATTGCGGTCCATTGTCGGTGATGATGGTTCTTGGTATGCCAAACCTGGTGATGATGTTCTTCATGATGAATTTGCAGATGGTTGTTGCCTTGACTTCCGCGTACACTTCGGCTTCGCCCACTTGGTGAAGTACTCCATTGTAGTGAGGATGTATGACTTGGTTTTGTTTAGGGAGTTTGGATCACTAAGGGGGCCAATGATATTGAAAGCCCACATAGAGAAAGGCCATGGGGAGGATATTGGGTGGAGTGTAGAGGATGAAGAATGGATTTTGTCGGCATGCAGTTAACACTTGACACACCAACGGACAAAGATGGAACAGTTCCTCTAGAGTGGGCCAGTAAAAGCCTTGCCTAAGGATTTTCTTGGCAAGCATTTGGCTGTTCACATGGCCACCACACACACCAGAATGAGCCTCCTCAACAACCTTCAAGACTTCATCATCATCTAGGCATCTGAGCAAAACTCCTGTAAGTCCCCTTCTATAGAGTATGTTTCCAACCAAAGTGTACTTCTGGGTCTGTCTTCTTATTGCCTTCTTCTCATCACTTGTGGTTTCCTCAGGGTACATTTGATTTCTACAGTACCTTGCTATCTCATAGTACCATGGCTTCTTCTTATCCTCCAATTCCTCTTCTAGCTCCAATAGCATGATCTCAGTTTTGCCCTTCCTTTCTATCTTCCTCAACATCTCTTCTTTAATCCAGAGAAAGACAGGGTCTTGAACAGCAGGGGTATTTCGGTGTGCAATTTGAATGATGTCAAAATCCCCAGGATAGCACATGTGAAGAGTTGCGTCGATAGTGGCAAGAGCATCTACTAGGAGGTTCTGATGACGAGGGACATGCACAAAGATTAGCTTCGAGAATAGCTTGGCATAGGCTGAGGCAAGTTCTTGGTAGGGCTTGAGCTTTGGGTCCGAGTGTGATATTTGGTGAGCACTTGGCGCAAAACCAGTTGACTTTCACCTACAATTCGCAGATGGGTGACACCATAGAAGTGGGCGAGCTCCAGACCAGCCAACAATGCTTCATATTCGGCGATGTTGTTGGTGGCCGGAAACTCTAATTTATAGGCGTGGAATGGTGATACCCTCAGGTGATAGTGGAGCAATCCCGATACCCTTTTCATGAGAATTCAAAGCTCCATCGAAATATAACATCCACATAGGATCAGATTGGCTAAGGGACATTAATTCTTCATCTGGAAACTGCGAATGAACAGGATCGAATTGTGTAATAGGGTGATGAGCGAGATGTTCTGCTATGACATAGCCTTTGATAGATTTCTACTGAATGTAGATGATGTCAAATTGGGAAAGAAAGCTTTGCAACGTGCTAGACTATCAGTGAGAATAGATTTTTTCAAGAAGGAATTTGATAGGATTCATGTGGGCGATTAGATGGACCTCATGAGTAAGAAAGTAGTGCTTTAGTTTCTGCACTACAAATACGAGAGTGGCACATGTCTTCTCCATTGCGGTGTACCTTTGCTTGCAGGGATTGAGAAGCTTAGACAAGTAGTATGCTGCCCTCTCCTTGCCTTCCTTATCCACTTGTGCAAGGACAGCTCCTACAGAGTCTTCCAGGATAGATACATAAAGAATGAGTGGTTTGCTTGGAGTCGACGGCCTCAGGATAGGGGGATTAGCCAATATCCTTAAGTCCGTCAAAAGCCGCCTGACACTTTTCATCCCAATGGAATTCGACTCTCGGCTTGGTGAGGTCGTAGAAGGGTCTACACCTTTGTGAATGTTGGGAGACGAATCGGCGAATAAACTGTAGCCTCCCGATTAGTCCTCGAACCTCCTTTAAATTCATGGGAGGGGGCATCTCTCTTATCGCCTTCGCCTTGTTGGGATCAATCTCTATACCCCTCTTGCTCACAATGAAACCTAACAGCTTGCCCGATGATACACCAAATGCACACTTCTTGGGGTTCATCTTTAACTGATATTCTCTTGACCTTTACATGACCTTTTTCAGAACCCCAGGATGCTCAGCCATTGTTCTAGACTTCACTACCAGGTCATCCACATACACCTCAATATAAATATGGATCATATCATGGAAGATAGCCATCATTGCTCTTTGGTAAGTAGCTCCAGCATTCTTGAGTCCAAATGGCATGACCACATAACAATATGTTCCCCATGGTGTTGTAAACGAAGTCTTCTCTTGGTCTTCCTCAGCTAGCTTGATTTGGTTGTACCTTGAGAAGCCATCCATGAAGGAGAGGGTTTCATACCTAGTCGTGTTATCTATGAGCACGTCAAGGTGAGGCAATGAGAAATCGTCTTTTGGATATGCGCGGTTGAGGTCCTAGAAATCAATACAGATTTTGACTCTTCCGCCCTTCTTCATAACTACGACAATGTTCGCCACCCAATTCGGATAAAGCACAACTCTAACAAATCTAGCTTTCTGGAGCTTGTCAACTCATCCTTCATTTTCAAAGCCATTTGTGGGTGGAAATGCCTCAACTGTTGCTTAATGGCAATGGACCCTGGCTTAAGGGTAAGACGGTGTTCAACAAGCGCGGTATTCAAGCCTGGTATATCGTCGTAGCTCCATGCAAACATGTCCTTATACTCCCTAAGAACCTCAATAATTGCCTCCTCTTCAGCTGGTGATAAGTTACTATTTATGAGGACGGTCCTGGGGTTTTCCTCGGTTCCCAGGTTGATTTCCTTGGTGGTTTCTTCTACAGAAACTGACGGTTCATCAAATCTCTTCACTCCACTTGCGAACGCGTTAGCCTCATCCTCGAATTCTTCATCACCTTCCTCAATTGGGTCGTCATCATCCATGATTTCATAGACTCTGAACCCATCATCAATTAGGCACAGCGACTGCTCATATTCTATCTCTAGCAACTGTAAAGGCTCCTCTATAAATTCTGGAATTGGTAGATATGCTTTGCATCTATGGGCTAGATCAGCGAGGAATCGGTGTGGAACCCTCCTATCCTTGGACTTCTTCTTAGATACTACCCCTAGCTTATCGCTACCCTGACCTAGACTCTCACTACAACTACTAGAATCTACAGCAGGGGGTGGAGGAGAAGGAAAAGCAGTAAAGGAAGATGGAGAAGGAGTAAAAGCAATAAAAGTCCCCTGCGTGGAGGGGGAAGGAGGTCCCTGCGTGGAGGGAAATAGGAGGTCGGTCATGGGACCAGGGAGGAGTGGCCCGTAGGTTGGTGCGCACTCGGAAGAAAGGTAAGAAGTCTCCTCGTTTAAGACGATGAAATCAACCGTTTGAAAATTGGTATTTTTTTTGGAGATTTTCATTATTATTTTGATTTTTTTGGTTTTCATTTAACATGCAAATGGAAAGAGGGCGAGGTGAGATCGCCAATCTAGAAAGTTGAGAAATGGGCGTGTGCTCGAGAGGAGGGAGACTGGGGGAAAGTTGAAGAATGAGCGTCTGCTCGAGAGAGTAGAGGGAGATAGTAAAGTGGGGCGTCGGTTCCCGGGGAATGTTGAGAGAAATAAATGAGGACCACGTGGTGGCCTGAAGGAGAGAAGGCGCGATGCTTAGATAGAAAAGGAAAGTGGGCACGATGCCCGAAGAGAAGAGGAAAGTGGGCGCGATGCCCGGAGAGAAGAGGCCCGCCCTGAGCTTGATTATTGAGGGAGCTTCTTCAGCACGTGTATTCTGCTTAGCCTCGTCTGCTTGCTGGTTCTTCGGCTGCTCCTCCCCTGACTGTCCCCATCTGTTCAGTGTCTGCCAGTGCGAAAAGTTGGTTCAAGGAAGAGGCAATGTCACTCATGTCGAACCACCGACTCCATTCTGGCTTGGGCTCGCCCCTCTTTACTTGCTTCAGGGGCCTGAGGTTCCCCACAGATTTGTATGTAGCCATGGGTGGACGGTGAACAGGTTCAACAGTAATGGTGGATGTCTGTTCACTCCCCGGCTGCAGCGGCCCCTTCTTGAAGTGCTCGTACAGGGCCCATATGAGTGGCTGCCCCTGCTGGTAGTCTGCCCTGCCTGGCTTGTACCCGAATCCTGCCCTAGGTCTCATCTTGCTATCTTTCACAGCCTCTGTCCTCTCCTACAGATATTCCCCCAGCCCTTTGCCTGGCTAGTACCCCATTCGCATCATAATATGCCAGCCCTTATCAGTAATGATTCTGCTCCTCTTTGTAGCACTAACAGATGAACTAACTGGGCTCGGATGCATGCTGAATGTGTCTAGCACAGACATCAACGGCTGATTGCGTGGCCAGATGGAAGGGACTGAATTGTCAGTCATTGCGTCCACTTCCAAGACAGTCGGCTTGCTGGCAACTTTGACGACCCCCCTTGTAAGGAAACTTGAGGCATTGGTGTACAGTTGATATAACGGCGCCAAGTGCCTGGATAAACGGCCTGCCTTGAATCATACGGAAACTTGGATCCATGTTCAGAATATGAAAGTCACCTCAGTGACAGACGGACCCAGCCCTATCTTCAAAGTGACCACTCCTTTTGGGGCCTACTAGTGTTGTCATAGGCCGTGATGGTGATGACGGAGGGCTGTACTGACTATAGTGTGACCCCACAAAAATTTAACGTGTCCAAAGACACGACGTTGATCGATGCTCCGGTGTCCACTAAGCATTGGAAGATACGGATCCGTTGATGTTGACTGTCAGGCATAGGGCATACTGCTGAAACTCCACCGGCGCTAACTCAGATTCATGGAATTCAATGGCCGGATGCTGACTAGTGAGGGTCAAGACTACACTGATCTGGTTCACTGGCAGATCGTCATTAACCATAACTTTCTGTAAGTAATGCATGAGGGCTTCCTGATGTACCGACGACCTCTTGATCAGCTCAAGGATAGAAATTACTGTCGGTGTCTTGTCTAAATGCTTGAGCAAATCATACTGAGTCCCCGAGATGGACTCCTCTTGCTGGGCTTCTTCTTCTTGCAGTAGAGGTGCCTGTTCTTGCTGTTGGGGGAAGATCCGATTGAAAATACGCCCACTTCGGAGCACCGTTGTTTCTTCGGAGTTATCTCCCGCTATAGTTGCCGCGGCCGGTGGAACGGAAGGTGGATGAGAGGTGGAAGGTTGGGAGGTGAACATTTGGTGCGGTAGTTGGATACTTGTCACACTCGGGGGTGGAATGGAGGTACAGAGGAAGGGAGCTTGGGTATTGGGGGTAATAAGGGGCGCAGTTAGTGGTGTGTGGAGGAGAGGTGGGTTAGATGATGGTGGCTGTGAGGAAGTGGTGGTAGGAGGTTGATAGTTTGGCTGTGGCGGTATGGTGGAGGGGTTGCACAGGAAGGGTGCTTGTGGGCTAGGGAGTGGTATCGTTGTCGAGGTGATGGGGGGTTGGCGGATGAGCGGCGGGTTGGATGGTTGGCTAGAGGGTATTGGCCGGTGGGTGGCAGTTGTAGGGATGCATATAAAGGAGGGTGTTGAGCAACTACCCCTAAGAAATTTAGAAATTTAAATTTAAAGATTTTATTAATTCAAATGTACTCATTATTTTTGCTATGACAAAATACTTCAATAGATATTCTACGAAGAAATATATCACAAAAAAATAATACAGATAAATACCTCAGCTAAATCCTGATCACAAAATTTTCCAAGTCCACGGACTCTCTCTATGTCCTACTGAATTCAGCTGTTGACTTCGACCGCTAACTTCAACTCCTTCAGAAACGAAGTTAAACAACCTCCAAAATTTTCTAAGTACACAACTTTATATGTAATTCGACTAATGACTCCGACTGGTACAGTCGAATGCCTTACAAAATCTAATTCTTGATTCGACTATCATCTTCAACTGCCACAGTCGAATGTCTCCTAAAAGTTAAACTCTTGATTCGACTGTTATCTTCGACTGCCACAGTCGAATGCCTCAGAAATCATATATAGTATTCGACTGCTATAATTGAATAGCCTTGTCTTTTCTCAGAAGTCGAATTACCTTGCTAATCCTTTCTAGAGTCGAATCACTTCTACTCCTTCATTCGAATTATATGTTCTTATGCATTTGACTTCACTGATAATTCTGCACTTAATACCTTTTTCTGATCTGTTTTAGGCTTAACACCTACTGTAAGCTTATCTCCTAATCTTTTCACATCCTTTTTAATGGATCTTTTATATCTTATTAATCCATCAGAAATATCATTATTTTATTATTTTCTCTGACAGGACAAGTCATATTAAACTTAAAATATTCATCTAAATCCTGTGCAAACTATTTTTGAAATATTTTTTTTTAGCCTCATGGTTTTCACATCTTTGCTTTGGATCTTCATGGATTCATTAGACACTATGCATTTATGAATTCTCAAGCGCATGGCATCTGACAAGACTCACCTACCACTGATAAACCCATGCTTTACCTTTTTAGCCTAACTGTCTATCTACTCCTTCTATCTGAAAAGCCTATGATACGAGGTTTCCATACCTTCTTTATGTATTTTTATGACTCACCTACCTCAAAGGTATGGAGATACTCTTCTCTTTTGTCTTGTCTTTGTGTAGGCATTTATTGGAGCTCGTTTTTAGCATGTCTCTTTCACAGTTCACTCCGAAGAGAAAGAGCTTATCTTCTAGTTGTGAAAACTGCACTCCTTCTGAAGATCTTGGAAAGAAGCAAAACTGAAAGGCTTCTAGATAACAAACACTTCAAGACCCAAAGGATCCTAGAGATCTCTTCAAACGGACATATTGCAAACGGCCACAAGCTCCAACGACTATTTTCTAAAGTTTATAAAAGGAGCTCAAGTTTTAAAAGAACAACAACAAGCACATACAAGCTTTGACATCTCCTACAAGCTTCATTCGAATTCCTTCAAGTCTCACAAGCCCTTCTGAAAGCTAAAGTCTCAGTGCTTTTTCTTCCTTAGAAGACTTTCTCTAAAGCTCTCCTAGTAGTGTTGGGTGGCAACTGTAATTGCCTATTTTCTTCAAGTCCACCCTGGCATTTTAGATAGGATTCAAGTCTCATTTCTGATCTATTAATCCTTCTAAAGTCTGTAGATTTTTGTGCTCAGATCTGAGGTAAACACACAAGTGTTTCTTTATTATTCTTGTGTAATTTCTGCATAAGTCTGGTTCTGCATTTCCCCTCCTATGAAGGGAAGACCTTGTGAAAGGTAGTCGTTGTACCCCTGTTTAGGGAAGACTTGCTTGGGAGCAAGTGGGTTTGTAATTCCTCTCAAGGGTGAGAGAAGGCCAATTTATTGGCAGATAGTGGAAATCTCAAGTGGTTGGCTTGAGGACTGGATGTAGGACTTACATGTGGGAAGGGCCGAACCAGGATAAACTCTTGTGCATTTTTCTGTGATTGTTTCCGCCTTATCTACACTTGAATCACACACACCACACTAAGCTCTAACAATTTATTTAGTGCCGTGCAATTTCAGAAGCAATTTTTTTTTAAAAAGGAAGAAGTCCTATTCACCCCCCTCTAGGACATTCTTAGTGCCATTTCGATCCAACAAGTGGTATCAGAGCTTGGTCTTCTTAGAAGAATCCAATAGATTTGAGAAGAAATGGCATCCGAAGCTCACAACTATGAAGGCCAATCTGTGACAAGGCCACCATTTTTTGATGGTGTAGATTACCAATACTGGACGATGCGAATAGAATGCTTCATCAGAGGTACTGACTTCGACTTATGACAGGTAATAGAACAAGGTGACTATCAAATCCTTGGAGAATCTTCTTCCTCTGGTCTTTCCATAGCAGATAAGAGAAACATGTCTTTAAATTACAAAGCAAAAAATTATCTTTGCTGTGCTTTATCTAAAAGAGAATTTAATAGACTTTCAGCTTGTAAAACAGCTAAAGAATTGTGAGATAAGCTTCAAGTAACCTATGAAGGTACAGATAGGGTTAAACAAACAAGGATAGATATACTTGTATCTCAATATGAATAGTTCAAAATGCTCCCTAATGAGAACATAACTCAAATGTATAACAGATTTTCCAACATAATTGTAGGACTAAGTTCTTTAGGAAAGGTCCTAACTAATGAAGAAACAGTTAGAAAAATATTAAGATCTCTAACTAATGTCTGGACTCCTAAAGTTACAGCCATAGAGGAAGCTCATGACTTAACACAATTGTCTATTGATAAATTAATAGGATCCCTTATGGCTCATGAAATTAACATGGAAATGTTTTCAGGAAATTCCTCGAAAAAGAAAATTTCAAATGCTTTGAAGATTGCAGATTCCTCTTCATCTGAAGACTCAAAGGAAAAGTTAGACGACAGTGATGATGAGGCTATGCTCTCAAGAAAGTTGCAGAGAATTCTAGCAAAGAAGAAGAAGTTTGGCTCAAAAAGAATTTTCAAGAAAGAAAAGAAGAAAGAGCCAACTTGCTATGAGTGTAATCAGCCAGGACATTACAAATCGAAATGTCCCAATCTTAAGAAGAAGGATCAAGCAGAAAAATCCGACAAGAAGAAAGGCAAGGAAAAGAAGTTCAGATAATTCAAGAAGAAGGTGTTGAACCACTCTTTATTACCTTCATATTTTGGTGCTAACAAAATTTATGATTAAATTATTTCATCAGTATTTATGATTATTTTTGGCGCACTAAAATGCTAAGTCGGTGTTCATTCAATATACATCGATTTCTATTCAAAGTGCCACATCGATTTCACTAACAACGATTTGATAAGTCACACAACGATTTGATTGTGTAACGATTCGTTAAGTGAAATATCAATTTTGGTTCTCATAACAATTTCATAAGTGAGAACAACAATTTGCTCTCATATCAATTTTGGTTCTCATAACGATTTCATAAGTGAGAACAACGATTTGCTCTCATATCGATTTTGGTTCTTATAACAATTTCATAAGTGAGAACAACGATTTGTTCTCATATCAATTTTGGTTCTCATAGCGATTTCACAAGTGAGAACAACGATTTGCTCTCATATCGATTTTGGTTCTCATAACGATTTCATAAGTGAGAACAACGATTTGCACTCATATCGATTTTAGTTCTCATAACGATTTCATAAGTGAGAACAATGATTTGCTTGCATATCGATTTTGGTTCTCATAACGATTTCATAAGTGAGAACAACGATTTACTCTCATATCGATTTCGTTCTCATATTGATTTGATAAGTTGCACATCGATTTGCTAGTCATAACGATTTGATAAGATTCATAACGATTTGCTTCTCACATCGATTTGTTAAGTTTCATAACGGTTTGCTAAGACTTACAACGATTTGCCATTCCTAACGATTTGTTATGTCTTATAAGTATAATAGTTTGATAAGTAACTTAAACAATGATTCACTTCAATTTAAACACAGTTTGTTTAAGCGCTTTTTGATGCCTAATGAGAAGTCAAATATCTTCTGACAGAAAAAGCTGCATGCATGTTTCAGAGTCTTGTCAGAAAAAGATATGAACTACTATTTTCAGCATGTTAGTAGAAACACAGTGGTATGCACCGTTTATCATAAACACTCTTTTGTGCTAACACTCTCTTCTATGCTTACAGACCTCGAAGACCACCAGAGTCTGATTAAGACAAATGAAGAGAAGATGAGCACCGGCTAGAACTCCAACGGATCTCTTCAACAGATCTATTCAAAAGTTGCTCATATAAAAGATGAAGCAAGGTTGAAGAAATAGAAGAGCCTTCCTGAAAATCTTTGAAGGAGTGTACAACCAGTGAGGAACCTGAACGCCACATACACTCAAAGGAAAAGAGAGAAAGAACTTGAGCCCAGAAGAAGTGTTTAAGCATCTCAAGCATTCAAGCTCCTTCTCCTCTCTTCACTCTCTCTGTGTGCATCTTGTAATATGGGGGAGAGAGTCTTTTAGCTGAGAGTTTCTTTTAGTTGGTTTTCATATGTTCTAACTCTCAGTCGTGTTCTTTCTTTTCTAAGAAAGATCTTTGTACAGCTGTAGGACTGTGTACAATGTAGAACCTAGCTAGGGGTTTGTGTCTAGCAGAACCACACTGGGGTTTGTACCAGGAGGTTGGCTTCTTGAACTGTAAAAGAAGTGGGCTGCCTTCTTGCCCGGGAAAGAGAAGAAGACCAGCTAGGGTGCTGAGTGTTGTATTGTCCTTGAGGGGGATTGTACCCTTGGTTAGTAAAATCCCAAGAGGTTGCTTGGGGACTGGACGAAGGACTTCCATGTGGGAAGGGCCGAACCAGGATAAATCTCTTGTGTTATTTATGTGATTGTTTATTTGCTTACGCACTGCTACTCTTTATCACACTAAACTAACCAAACTTTCAAGTGATAATTTTCTGTGTTTAAGTTTCTGTTTCAGATTTCAGAAAAACCTATTCACTCCCCCTCTAGGTTAGCTTGCTGCCGTACCAAAAGAGCCAACAAGTGGTATCAGAGCGGGTCTCTGAACATTCAAAGAAGATCCAACGATCTTAGAGCAAAGATCCATGGCAGCTCAAGGATATGCTGAAGGTCAATCAGTCACCAGACCTCCATTCTTTGATGGAGAAGACTACCAATATTGGAAGATGAGAATGGAATGCTTCATTCGAGGCACAGACTTTGATCTGTGGCAGGTAATTGAGGTAGGTGACTTTGTTATTGTTCCTGTTGAAGGCACTACTGCCATTACACCTGCTGATAAAAGTAAACTATCTCTAAAATTTAAAGCAAAAAATTATTTATGTTGTGCTTTATCTAAAAAGGAATTTAGTAGAGTATCTACATGCAAATCTGCTAAAGAAATTTGGGATAAACTGCAAATAACTTATGAAGGAACGGATAAAGTGAAACAAACTAGAATAGATATTCTTGTTTCATAATACGAACAATTTAAAATGCTTCCAAATGAAAACATTACTACTATGTATAATATATTTTCAAGCATAGTAGTAGGTTTAAATTCTCTTGGTAAAACTCTTTCCAATGAAGAAACTGTTAGGAAGATACTTAGGTCTTTAACTATTTCATGGACACCTAAAGTAACTGCTATTGAAGAGGCCCATGATTTAACCAAATTGTCGATTGATAATTTAATAGGTTCTCTCATAGCACATGAAATAAATATGGAGCGATTATCTGAAAGCTCATCTAAGAAGAAATGTACTAATGCTCTTAAAGTGGTAGCTGCTCCTTCCACTTCTTCTTCTTCTAGCTCAAAAATTACAGGATCTGAAGACAGTGATGTCGATGAAGTACTGTCCAAACTTTAGAATATTAAAAGAAGAAGAAAAATGGATCAAGAAGGATCCAAAGCAAAGAGAAAAAGAGGAAGAACCAGTCTGTTATGAATGCAGAAAACCTAGACATCTAAGACCAGACTGTCCAAGACTCAAGAAGACTGGTCAAACCAAGAAGTCCAAGAAGCAGCACAAGAAAAAGCCATGGCGGCTACTAGGGAAAATGAAGAGGACACAAGCTCAGACTCATCAAGCTCAAGTTTAGAGAAAGAGCAAGTAAATCTAGCCCTCATGGTAGGACTAGATGAGGTACATTCTGACTCATTTTTTAATTCATGCACAAATTCAGGGTTAGAATCTGAAGACTTGGAAGAAGTCTTTTATGAACTTTATGATAAACACAAGGTTGTTGTAAAAGAATTGAAAAATATCAAGAACAACCTTACTTGTTTGAAAAATACTAATTCTGATCTTAAATCAGAAATGGAACAATTGGAAAAACAACTAAAGGTCAGTAAAGATAATAATCATCTTTTAAATGAAGATTTGAAAAGTAAGACTAATGAGAAGTTAGAGTTAGAAGAAAAATTAAAAACTCTAACTGAAGAAAATCTGTATTTAAAAGAATCAGTTAGAAAATTAACTAAAGGGAAAACATCTTTAGTCCTATGCTTAAAAGGATCAAAATCTGGAAATAACAAACAAGGGCTTGGTTACATACCTCTGGAAAAAGGAAAACAAGTCATAATTCCTGAAAAATATCCATTACCAAAATTTGTAAAAGAAATCAAGTTGCCTCAAAAACAGGCTCCTGTAAAAGAAAAGGTCTATAAAAATTGTGTTCCAAATAGACATCATAAAGAAAATAAGAACTGTAAATCAAATTATATTAATTGCTGCTCTCATTGCAATAAGTTGGATACACAGTAAACACCTGCACAACAAGGCACTTAGTTTGGATTCCTAAAGAATATTTTTATGCATCTAACCATCAAGGACCCAAAAAGATTTGGATACCTACTTCTGAATAAGTTGCTTGCAGGATAGCCTTAGAACATTAGGATCAAGGATGCTCAAGGCATTGATGACTGCTAGCTCCTCATCCAACTCATATTTGAAGAGGGAGTAGTCATTTGTTTATTTTAAAATTTCAGTATTACTAATAACTATTTGCAAGTCTCGTTCATGTAGAGTCTCTCATTCAGGGGGAGCACAGACTAAGGGGGAGTTATTCTTTAATGTCAATCATTGTTGAACCCCTCTATGGTAATAAATTCTCTCAAAGGGGGAGAGAAATGCATGGTAAGATCTTTCCTTTTTGGTTAGTGACAAAAAGGGGGAGAGTTTGCATGAATTTTATGTACTTTTCTATGCTTTAAGTGTTTTTGGGGAGATTGTTGAACCTCTCCATTCTTTAAGTATTTTTGTCAGAAAATTCTCATAAATTTTGTCATCATCAAAAATGGGGAGATTGTTGAACCACTCTTTATTACCTTCATATTTTGGTGCTAACAAAATTTATGATTAAATTGTTTCATCAGTATTTATGATTATTTTTGGCGCACTAAAATGCTAAGTCGGTGTTCATTCAATATACATCGATTTCTATTCAAAGTGCCACATCGATTTCACTAACAACGATTTGATAAGTCACACAACGATTGATTGTGTAACAATTCGTTAAGTGAAATATCGATTTTGGTTCTCATAACAATTCATAAGTGAGAACAACGATTCACTCTCATATCGATTTTGGTTCTCATAACGATTTTATAAGTGAGAACAATGATTTGCTCTCATATCGACTTTGGTTCTCATAACGATTTCATAAGTGAGAACAACGATTTGATCTCATATCGATTTTGGTTCTCATAACGATTTCATAAGTGAGAACAACGATTTGCTCTCATATCGATTTTGGTTCTCATAACGATTTCATAAGTGAGAACAACGATTTGCTCTCATATCAATTTCATTCTCATAACGATTTGATAAGTTGCACATCGATTTTCTAGTCATATCGATTTGATAAGATTCATAACGATTTGTTTCTCACATCGACTTGTTAAGTTTCATAACGGTTTGCTAAGACTTACAACGATTTGCCATTCATAACGATTTGTTAAGTCTTATAAGTATAACGATTTGATAAGTAACTTAAACAACGATTCACTTCAATTTAAACACAGTTTGTTTAAGTGCTTTTTGACGCCTAATGAGAAGTCAAATATCTTCTGACAGAAAAAGCTGCATGCATGTTTCAGAGTCTTGTCAGAAAAAGATATGAACTACTATTTTCAGCATGTTAGCAGAAACACAGTGGTATGCATCGTTTATCATAAACACTCTTTTGTGCTAACACTCTCTTCTATGCTTACAGACCTCGAAGACCACCAGAGTCTGATTAAGACAAATGAAGAGAAGATGAGCACCGGCTAGAACTCCAACGGATCTCTTCAACGGATCTATTCAAAAGCTGCTCATATAAAGGATGAAGCAAGGTTGAAGAAATAGAAGAGCCTTCCTGAAAATCTTTGAAGGAGTGTACAACCAGTGAGGAACCTGAACGCCACATACACTCAAAGGAAAAGAGAGAAAGAGCCTGAGCCCAGAAGAAGTGTTCAAGCATCTCAAGCATTCAAGCTCCTTCTCCTCTCTTCACTCTCTCTGTGTGCATCTTGTAATCTGGGGGAGAGAGTCTTTTAGCTGAGAGTTTCTTTTAGTTGGCTTACATATGTTCCAACTCTCAGCCGTGTTCTTTCTTTTCTAAGAAAGATCTTTGTACAGCTGTAGGATTGTGTACAGTGTAGAATTTAGCTAGGGGTTTGTGTCTAGCAGAACCACACTGGGGTTTGTACCAAGAGGTTGGCTTCTTGACCTGTAAAAGAAGTGGGCTGCTTTCTTGCCTGGGAAAGAGAAGAAGACCAGCTAGGGTGCTGGGTGTTGTATTGTCCTTGAGGGGGACTGTACCTTTGGTTAGTAAAATCCGAAGAGGTTGCTTGGGGACTGGACGTAGGACTTCCATGTGGGAAGGGCCGAACCAAGATAAATCTCTTGTGTTATTTGTGTGATTGTTTATTTGCTTACGCACTGCTACTCTTTATCACACTAAACTAACCAAACTTTCAAATGATAATTTTCTGTGTTTAAGTTTATGTTTCAGATTTCAGAAAAATCTATTCACCCCCCCCCTCTAGGTTAGCTTGTTGCCATACCAAAAGAGCCAACAGAAGGCAATGGCAGCAACATGGGATAATGAAGAAGCAATAAGTTCATAGTCATCAAGTTCAAAATCTGAAGAGGAAGAGAAGACAAATCTAGCCCTCATGGCAGGACTAGAACAGGTAAACTCAGAAACCGCATTCACTTCTTGTTCTGAATCCGATTCTGATAGCCTTGAAGATGCTTTCAATGAACTTTATAAAAAATATAAAACAGTAGTAAAACAAATGAAAATAGTTAAACTAAATTTACTGACCAAGAAAAGCTAACACCTTTCTTAAAAATGAAAAAGAAAGGTTAAATAAAATTTAAGTGAAACTAAAAGAACTAATGAACTACTATGCGAAGATTAAAAATAAAAAAAAAAAATTTTGGAAATTGAATCAAATCTTAAGGAACTCAAAAATGAAAAATTGTTAGAGGAAAACAATTATCTAAAGCCACCATAGAAAAGATCTCTAGCTGCAAACTTCTTTATTCGTCAACATAAAAGGTTCTAGAATAGGAAAGAAGAAATATGGATTAGGATACACACCTCCACAAAATGAAGAAAACTTATTCATCCTCAAGTGTATCCAACCCCTAATTTGTAGCAGAAAAAGAAATCAAAAATACTAATAAGGTAAATCAGCATATGTACAAAGCAAAAACAGAAATCTAACAATTTTGCATATATGAAGAATGCTTTTGATTTATGCTGTAGTCACTGTAATCAATTAGGACCATAGTTAGCACATGCACTACTAGACACTTGAGATGGATTCCTAAAACTAACCATCAAGGACCCAAAAATTTGGGTACCAAAGTTACAACCTGAGTTTGTTTGCAGGGTCGGCTGAGGGCATCCAAATGGTATTTGGATAGTGGATGCTCAAGGCATATGACAAGGAATAGGAAGCTATTCACAAGTTTTAGAGAAAAAGTGGTCAAGTCACATATGGTGATATTGGAAAAGGAAAAGTGCTAGGATGTGGAACAGTGGTACTAAGGAAAAGAATCTAATTGAAGATGTCATGTATGTAGAGGGATTGAAGCATAATCTGATAAGTATCAGTCAGCTATGTGGTAAACGGCATACATACATAAATTTTCAGAATGATAAGTGTATCATCCAAAGATAACAAGATAGTTTTTGAAGCTCAAAGGGTAAAGAACCTGTACACTTTGCAGTTGACAGAATTAAGAGAAGTAAACTTGTGCCTACAATCACCAAAAGTGAAGAGTCTGAGTTGTGGCACAGAAGACTTGGTCATGCAAGCACCTCAGTAATCAAGAATTAATGAAGCATGATTTGGTTGAAGGTCTTCCCAAAATGAGAATCAAGTCTGAAATCTATTCAGCTTGTGCAAAAGAAAACAGACCAAGACCTCATTTCAGTCCAAGACAATTGTTACAACTTCCAAGCCTTTGGAGTTAATTCACATGGATTTGTTTGGACCTATGAGGACAGTCAGTCTTGGAGGAAAAATATATGGCTATATATTAGTTGATGACTACTCAAGGTACACTTGGGTGTCTTTTCTGGAAGCCAAATCTGAAACCTTTCAAGCATTTCTGAAGTTCAGCAAAATAGTTTAGAAAAATCAGAAATTCCAAATTACAAGCATTAGATTTGATCATGGAGGTGAATTCAAGAATGAAGAATTCATGAAGTTCTGTAAAGAAAATGGGATTGAGCATAACTTCTCAGCACCAAGAACACCTCAACAAAATGGAGTAGCAGAAAGAAAGAACAGAACACTGCTGGATATGACCAGAACAATGCTGAATGAGTATAATTTGCCAAAATATTTCTGGGCAGAGTTCAATACAGCCTGCTACATCATCAACAGGTGTATGATCAGACCCATTCTAAAGAAGACTCCTTATGAACTCTGCAAGGGAAAAAGCCCAACATCAGTCATCTTCGACCTTTTGGCTGTAAGTGCTTTTTTTTAATAATGGTAAGGACAATTTAGGAAAATAGATGCTAAGAGTGATGAAGGTTTCCTATTAGGATATATTTCAAAACCTAGAAGTTATAAAGTATTCAATAGAAGAACATTAACTATAGAACAATCTGTGCATGTCTTCTTTGATGAAACTAACCCTTCCATCAAAAGGATAGAAAAAGAAGAAGAAGAAGAGATGTGTGTGATCTTTGCAGGGATTTAGAAAAGACTTCTCTTGAAGAAGAAGGTAAAGATGAAGAAATGAAGATCCCCCATTAGAAGATCTTCAACAATAAGAAGAACCACAAGAAGGACCACCTAGGGAATTGAGGTACCACCGGGACCATCCTAGAGAAAACATCATAGGTAATCCTCAGATAGTGTAAGAACAAGAGGTATGCAAATTCCTTGTGATTTTTCTGCTTTAGTTTCTCAAATTGAGCCTAAGATAATCAATGATGCACTGGGTGATGAATCTTGGATCCTTGCTATGCAAGAGGAACTTAATCAGTTCCAACGCAGTAAGGTTTGGACTCTTGTACCTAGACCTACTGACCATCCAGTTATTGGAACCAGATGGGTTTCAAAAACAAGATGGATGAATCAAGGGTAATCACTAGGAACAAAGCCAGACTTGTAGCTCAAGGATATTCCCAAGGAAGACATAGATTTTGATGAAACCTATGCTCCAGTAGCTAGATTAGAGGCAATCAGAATTTATTAGCATATACTTGTTCTCTTAATATCAATTTATTTCAGATGGATGTTAAAAGTGCATTTCTGAATGGTTTTATTAAAGAAGAAGTATATGTTGAGCAACCACTAGTTTTTGAAGATACTACTTATCCTAATCATGTTTTCTGTTTAAAGAAAGCACTATATGGTCTGAAACAAGCTCCAAGAGCTTGGTATGAAAGATTAAGTGCTTATCTTATATCACATGTTTATAAGAGGTAAAGTACTAGCACATTATTTATAAAGAAATTTTCAGATGGAATCTTAATTGTGCAAATCTATGTGATGACATTATCTTTGGTTCTACTAATGATCACTTTGTAAGTTCTTTGAAAATCTGATGCAAAGTGAATTTGAAATGAGCATGATGGTGAGCTCAATTTTTTCTTGGTTGCAAATCAAGCAGACCAAGGAAGGAACTCACATTTTTCAAACCAAATATATTTCAGATTTACTTACTAAGAATGGTTTTGACAAGTGTAAGCCATTAGGAACCCCATGAGCTCGACATTAAGTTAAATAGTGATCCTCTTGGTAAAAGGTGATCAAAAGATCTATAGAGAAATGATAGGATCACTGCTCTATCTTACTGCTAGCAGACCAGATATAATGTTCAGTGTTTGTTTATGTCAAGATTCCATGCTGATCCAAAGAATCTCATGTTCATGCTGTTAAAAGATTTTTTAGATATCTTTAAATACCAGTAAATTAGGCCTATGGTATCCTAGATGTTCTGAATTCAGTTAATTGGATAGGTGATGCTGACTATGCTGGATGTAAAATAGATAGGAAAGCACCAGTGACACTTATCAAATTCTTGTAGGGTGTTTGATATCTTGGTCCTCCAGAAAGTAGAACTCAGTAGCTTTATCCACCACAAAGCTGAATACATTGCAGCTGGAAGTGCTGT
>JACBKR010002184.1:0-36632 GCA_014218235.1 Colocasia esculenta
ACCCTTTCGAAATCCTCGAAAGAGTAGGTGAAGTTGCATACCGTCTGGCATTACCACCACAATAGATGGAGTACGCAATGTATTCCAATATCTATGCTGAAGAAGTATGTACGTGATCCTTATTATGTCATAGAATATGAACTTTTGGAGTTCAACAAAGACGAAACTTATCAGGAGAGGCCAATTGAGATCATAGACTGTGAACTGCACAATTGAGGAACAAGGTCATCCTATTAGTAAGGGTTAGATGGAATCAACGCTTGGAAGAAGATGATACTTGGGAAACTGAGGAAGCTATGCACAAAAGATATCCGGAATTGCTCACAAGTAAGTACACCTCACTCGTTCCATGAATTTGGGGACCAAATTCTTTTAAGTGGGGAAGGGTGTAGCACCCTAGAAATTCAGTAATTAAAAAACTATAAATAAATAGAGAATGATAGTTTCAATATTCTCGAAATAGTAAAAACATACCTACCATCATCGTATGCACAAGAACACACTGGAAAAGACCATAAAAATCATAGTTCAACTCTAGACAATATTCCCAAATGACCCATGAAGAAATGCGTGCAACAAAAAATCTAATTGGCGAAGTTTAAGACACGTTGTGACTAATTATCGTAATTAGGGATTGGGTCGGAAACCCATTATCATGGGTAGATAAGGTGATCACAAGCTAGGTTAAGAATGATGGACAGACTTCAAACAACATGTGTTAATAACTGATTATCAGATTTGGGCCAAAGGACAACTTTTGGCCCAAGAATAAAATCAAGTAAAAAAATACATAAAAAATCGTAACCCTAACCCTAATTGAGTAGAAAATAGGAAGAGGCAATCAGGGCAAATCCTAAGGCAATTAGCCATACTTGGCAAACCAAATTCGTGCCTAACCATACAATATGGTTTCCTAATGGCCATTCCACTCTATTGGGGATGGGAATCCTCAAAACTTGGTAGGGCAAAACCCAAAACTGCAACCCCACTTTCCTTGACACAATAGGACTAGATTTTTGCTTGTTAGATAAGAAACTATTTTCTTATGTTATGAAAGATTTTTATCTTTTATCTATGTAATAAGTTAAGTAAAATATAGATAATAAATAATGAAAAAGGATCGATCCCTTTTGAACAATACATGTCTTTCACATCCAATGATAAAAATGACTAACTCTTTATGGCAGTTCCAAAAAAACGTACTTCTATGTCAAAAAAACGTATTCGTAAAAGTATTTGGAAGAAAAAAGGATATTTGGCTGCGCTAAAGGCTTTTTCTGTACTCCTAAACAACCCTAAGACCATAAATACTCATCATGAAACCCTTGGGGATGAGTTACCATCTTGCTGGGGTCATGGGGAGTAGCTCTTGAGCACCAGAGGAGGAGGAGATTGCCCCCAACCGGAGCCATCTTCCCAGCGACTTTCTGCATCGACCTGCAGAAGACCCCTCTAGGAAGCGATCAAAGGTAGGTTATCTCAGGCCAAAGATGAATGAAACCTATACCAAGTTAAAGATCATCGAGTCCACTTCATATGCACTTGATTTCCCTAATGTCATCAAGCATGCATAGTGTATTAAGTGTTTTCCAAAGGTCATGCATGAGTCGGGTGTTTTACATTCTTGTTAGTTATCACGAATCATGAGGCCAAATCATGTGAAACGAAGACCATAGTTCTCTTCTACTCATCATCCCCAGCAACTTTCATGACCATAGTTTTGTCCCAAGAGCCCTAGTTCTTGAGTTATAAGCGTTGCATGCATGGTGACACTATTTTTATCGTTTTCGGGTGAACCCTAAAATGCGACCAAGACAAACGTCGCGTATTAGGCACTGGTATCATGATAGATTAACCGTCGCGATTACCTTAAAGGCGATAGCACATATCGTCGCAGTTTTGGACCTGTTCTGACAGGATCCGACTGCATCAAACTATGTGCAGCATCATTTTCAGTGCATGTCAAGAACGCGACCATGTATGTCGTCGTGATTATATTGTTTCCCACCTTTGGTTTTTGTGTCTATTTCGTATTAAGAAGGCTTGCATGAATGAGTCATACATGCACGTCGCATTTTTGTGTCGACGAATCGATGCCCCGTATCGATCGCCGTAAACGCGTCCATGGTGACCGCCGCGTTTCTGTACTGATGGCCATGAACGCATCAGTGTGAACCGTCACGTTTCTGTTCTGAATCAATCATTTGTATCGATGTTTCTAAACGCGACCGCTAGACCCGGCGCGATTTAGAACACTGTCTGAACCGTGTGTTCACTATTTTAAACCTTGTTAATAGCGACGACTGTGTCCATCACGATTTTAAAAGCCTACCCGAGACCTATTTTGCTCTGTCTAGAGTGTATGGTTTGCATGCTATGATTATGATATGTGTGTACAGCCTGTCCAGTGGCTTAAAACCTATTAACCCATGAAAAAGCCATAACAACATGAAGGTTTATTCTATTTACTCTTAAATGACATGATCTATTCTTGCAATGATTGATTGATCATCTTGTTGTTCTAGCTTACTAAAGTGAATGAATGTTATCTTAAAAAAATACTGCAAATCATGTTGAGATAAGTGCATGTTCAATATTATGCCATCATGTTTTTGCTTTCCGTATGTTTAAAACCGATAGATTATGCTTTGAGACACGTGCTACACTACACATTTCCACATATAGGCAGCCTTTCTTGGGGGATTGGAACTCTCGGTCGGTCATCCGTATCGACAGACTGTGGCCTTCTCTTAAGACCTCCGTAATTCTCCGTACTCTATGGATCTCTCATGGAGATCGAGTTGGTTGTATCATTGAAGTTCCCTTGAGATAGAATACACTTCCTCTCTATCTTGTTCTCGTGAGTGTAGATTTATAATCTCTGACTTAAGCTATTAATGTAAAGAGAAAACTAAGTAAATTGTATCGTTATGCTGCTGAAATTATCTCTGACTATATTATCATGAAATCATGTTCACTTTACTTGCTACATCTAGATATCCTCTGTAATGCCCCGAAAAATTAAATGATTTAAATTATAGGATAATAGAAATAAAAAAATCATGAATAGAATAAAATATAAGTCACGGTTAAACCCAAAGTGTGAAATCAACTATTTAAATCATATGGGCCAAGACAACTCCATTTGGGCCAAAGAACAAAACCCAAAGGTATAAACCCCAAAAATTTGTACCCATAATTTGCATAAATAGGAAAGGCAAATTAGGTTAAATCAGGGTGATAGCACTGAACGCTTGCATATGGTCCATCCACCTTCTAAGCCTTTGAAATCCTTCAATTCTGGTTCTTGGATGAGACTCCATCATTTGTCACGTCCCGAGAATTACGCAGCGGATATTTTGATAATTAAAGTCGATATCCCGAGACGTGGACAGTCGGCAAATACCTCTAGCTAGCACGCACTAATGTGTATCAACACAACATCATAATAGGGCCCAAATGTTGAACTCAATAAAACTGTATTCAATTTCACTCAACTTTAAAATTGGAAACTAGTACAAGACTGAGACTCAATAAAAAGGAAAGTACATTTACCTCTTCCTACTACAGTTCTAACTCTCAAAATAACTACGATAACTAGACTCATAATTGGACGCTCATCACTCGGAGCATTCCCATCCTCGACTTGCTCTTCCTCTTGAACTTCATAGTCACCTAGATTGGGAAAAGGTAGGGGATGAGCAACTAGCCCAGTAGGATTTATATCTCAATGTGCGGGCAATGATATAATGATTAACATTTTAGAACTAGGCAAGTACGATGAATGATATGCAAGTACGAACAAAACTCATTAAAACATGATATATAAAACAAGCTGGATAGAGTGAACAAGATAGAATAAGATTTTTGAACAAGGTGCCAAGAAAGAACTAGCAATAGATCACTTTGCACAAGCACGCAAGATTTCACTTGATGTCAATAGTTTTCAAGAAAGCAAGATATCACTAGTTGCAATAAATGCAGGATGGCCATATCACGCAAGCAAGCAAGCAAGATTGCACAAGCACGTTCAAGTAACACTAATCAGGCACGTAGACACCAATGTACACAAGAAAAGATCCATCAAGAATGTACACCAGGACACGTGTATGTGGTTATGTATCAAACATTCAACAAGCAAGAAAGTACTCTCAGCGCAGATGCAACGCCAGTAATCATTATACCCCATGGTTAACAGTATATTTATGACTCGCCATCATTGGGGCTAGACTGGAGCCCTTGGACACACTCCGTGCCTGTCAGCCATCCATGTACCTATATAAAATTTTAAATGTAGATACCCACAGTCATAAATAATGGCCAATGAGAGTTTCAAAAAAGTAAGCATGTGTATGTCATGTTCATGATGATGATGAGAAGAAATAAATAAATTGAACATGATCCCATGAGGACAATAGTCAAGAGATAAATTCGGCAGCTGAAAGATAGATTTACAATTTAGTTCAATCTTTACATTATGGCTTTAGTCTAGATGGCAATTCACACTCACAAGAACACGAAGAGAAAGAAGTGCACGCCCTAGATGTAAAAAAGTGTAGAGATGCACATGTGTAAATTCAACATCCGTCGGTCTCAACTCTCGGAAAAACACTTAACATGATGGCAAGCAATGAACAATGCATTAACTACAAATGGTTTACAAGATTTTAAGATAAAATTTATCACTTAAAGCAAGCTAGAATGGTAACAAGAATAAATCACAAGTTTCATGTCTGATCATATCATTAAGAAGCAATTAGAAAAATATTCATTTAATAAGGATTTTTCAATGGGTTAAACACTTTTAAGCCATTAAATAGACATTATGTAATGAACAGACCTAAAACATGCAATATCTTGTAAAGGTAGTGTCGACACAACCCATGCTGGTGTCGACACTATGCTTCAAACACAAAGCAAAAACATGAGAAACTGGTCAAGTAGTGTCGACACTAGTTCAAGTAGTGTCGACACTAGAGACAGGTTCCAGAAAACCTTCTGGAAAACATGGGACAATGTGTCGACACTAGATGAGGTAGTGTCGACACTAGATCAGTTCCCAGAATTTCTGGAAAAACTGGGACAGTGTGTCGACACTAGATGAGGTAGTGTCGACACTAGATGCTTTCCCAGAACACTTTCTAGGCTGTTTGGGACAGGGTGTCGACACTAGAGGAGGTAGTGTCAACACTAGAGAGCTTCTCAGAACACTTTCTGGGCTTCTTTGGGACAGTGTGTCGACACTAGATAAGGTAGTGTCGACACTAGCTGCCCTCCATGACAAAAACATATAGTCAAGTGTGACCTGAAAACATGTCTCATGCAGCGATTCAATTACCCATCTTTAACTCTCTAACTAATGACATTTAGACAAAACGTTTAACACGAAAGATGACTAGGAGAACTAGTAGAAGAACTTTTATGTTGAGGATTGATCTAATTCGGTCTCAAATCTCGAGAAAACATATGAAGAACAGAAAGTCAAGTGTAGCCCGAAATCACAATATCATGCAGTAACTCTCTTCCCACGCCTGTAACTCTCTAATCAAGGACTTCTGGACAAAACGACCAACATAAACAATGATCGTGACTTTAATTAGAAAAATTTTTGTGAAGGAAGCTTAGTCAAATTCAGTCTCAATCACGTGCATAACAAGAAGAACGGGAAAAACCTCTAACAGTGCGCGACTTTGGAAAAACACTTATAACTCAAAATACATCATTAGAATTCGATGAAACCAGTGGGAAACGAAAGTTAACTTGATGCTCTACACATGATAGGATATATTAAGTTTTGGCCCGATAAAACCTACCTTATGTGTTGAAGAAGTCTCGTGTTTCCAGAAAACCCGAGTTCAGACACTCGGAGGAAAACGCTTACTGCTCCGTATATACTGCATGGAATTTGAGAATTCCACTGGGTTAGAACGTAGCCTTGACCCTCTTTCCAGGGGTATAAGCCTTGCAAGGTTTGGTTTAGGTTTGACTCACCTTTGGTCGATTCAAGATGATGATATGTGCAGGTCGCAGCAGGAAAGAGGAAGAAGAAGAACTACTTGGTGTGGATGATCTCCTGCTCCCCAGCCACCAAGAACTTCTCCACACGACCCCAGCAAGTTCTAAAACTCGTTCCTAGGGTTGGTGAAGAGTATTAAGCAACCATGTGTTTTAGGAGTCCTATTATAACTAGGAAAGCTAAGCTGCGATTTTGACAGGGCAGTTTCCTATTTTTGAGGATTCCTTCCTCCCTTAGAGTGTGTGAGGCTTTAGGAAACCTCACCATAGATAGGCACGAATTTGGGTTGCCAAGAATGCATGATTGCATCACAATTCAACTCAAATTGCCTCTTTCTAATTTCAGCCTATTTAGAGTTCGAATTTCCATGCATTTTCTAGCTTTATTTGATTATGGGCCACTGATGTCCATTGACCCGCTTATGATATTGGGTCATTAATATATAATGTTGGAAGTCCCTCCAACACTTTTATTTAAATTTGATTTCTATATACTAAAATTTCCGGGGTGCTACACCCTCCCCCACTTAAGAGAATTTGGTCCCCAATTCATGTATAGCAAGTTATTGTACAAGTGAGGTGTACTTACTTGTGAATAGCTCCGGAAATCTTTTGCACATTGCTTCCTCGGTTTCCCACGTGTCGTCCTCATCCTGCGTGATTCCATCTAACCCTTACTAGTGGGATAACCTTGTTCCTTAGTTGGCGCAGTTCCGGTCCACAATCTTAATTGGCTTCTCTTGATATGTTTCGTCTTTGTTGAACTCCAGAAGCTCGTATTCTATAACATGCCATGGATCGCGTACATACTTTTCAACATGGATATGTGAACACATTGTGTATTCCATCCATTTGCGGTGGTAAACGAGACGATATGCCACTTCGCCGACTCTTTCAAGGATTTCGAAAGGCCCGACAAACTTGGTGAAAACTGCCTTTAATGCCAAAACGTCTGATCCCACGGCCTGGAGACACTTTCAAGAATACATGTTCACCCCCTGAAACTCCAGGTCTCTTCTTCTATTATCTGTATATGCCTTTTGTCTTTGCTGCGCCACTGCCATTCTTTCTCTGATAAGCTTTACATTCTCTGTGGTTTCCCTTATCATCTTTGGTCTAACATTTGTTTTCACCAACCTCTACCAGGATATTGGAGATCGGCAACTTCTGCCATAAAGTGCTTCAAATGGTGCCATCTGAATGCTAGCTTGATAGCTATTATTGTAGGCGAACTCCACAAGAGGTAAGTGTTCATGCCAGCTACCTCCAAAATCTAGGACACATGCTCTGAGCATATCTTCAATCACCTGGTTGGTTCTTCCGTCTGTCCAGTTTGTGGGGGAAAGTCGTGCTAAAATTAGTTTAGATCCCAAGGAGTAATGCAGTCCTTTCCAAAATTGGGATGTAAACCTGGGTCTCTATCTGACACACGATAGACACCGGTACTCCATGTAATCTGACTATTTCCTTCACGTACAATGTAGCCAGAACATCTATTGACCACTTATTCTTCACTGGCAAGAAGGAGCTGACTTGGTTAAGCGGTCGACTATAACCCAGATACCATCGAATCCACCTTAGATTTAGGTAGTCCGAAAATAAAGTCCATCCCTAACCTTCCCATTTCCATGCCGGAATTTCTAGGGGTTTGAGTTTACCTGCGGGTCGCAAAGGTTCTGCCCTGACCCTTTGACATGTAAGCATCGGGGACATATTCCGCAACTCTCTCTTCATATTAGGCCACCAGAAGCTTCTTTTCAATCTGATACATTTGGTAGTTCCAGGATGAATAGTATATCTGGTCTTGTGAGCCTCGTCCATAATCATTTATCTATCTCTGCATGGTCGGGTACACAGACTCGATCCCGGAATAATAGCCTTCCATCTTCAGTTAATGAGAAATCTGGCCTCTGGTCAGATTAGCTTAATCTCCACAACTATAGGGTCATTGTCTTGGAGTGTGTGATGTCCTCCAATAGTGTGGGTTGTGCTCTAACACTTGCAACAAAGCATCCCTTCTCTTTGATGTCTGCATCAATATTTAGCTTGGCGAAGTCTCTAATAACCTCCATTCACCCACCATGAGACTAGACAAGGTGACATCGGCTTCCTGCTAGAGCATCTGCCACAGCATTTACTTTTCTGGATGATATTGGATCGTGAATTCGAAGTCTTGAGATACTCCAACCACCTCTGTTGCCTCATATTCAAGTCCTGCTGAGAAAACAGATACTCAAGCTTTATGGTCAGAAAACACATGAATTTCTCATATAGATAATGATGCCATATCTTCAAGGCGAAGACTACAGCAGCTAGCCCAGATCATGTACGGGATAATTGTCCTCGTGCTTCTTCAATAGTCTGGACGCGTAGCATAACTTTCCCTTCTTGCATCAGCACACAGCCAAGGCTGATCCGGATGCATCGGTGTACCTTCAAAACTACCCCCGGCCGTTGGCAAGGTTAGTACGGGTGCTGAGGTAAGGTGTTCTTTCAATGCCCTGAAACTTCTTCACATTCATCAGTCCATGCGAATGGATTCTCCTTCCTGGTAGCCTAGTCATTGGTACAGTATCTTTGAGAAATCTTTAATGAATCGACGATAATAACGGCTAACCCAGAAAGCTTCTAATCTCCGACACAGTTGTCGGCCTTTCCCAATTCTTACCGCCTCCACTTAGATGGATCTACAGAGATTCCCTCCTGGATATGATGTGACCAAGGAAAGATACTTCCTCCATCCAGAATTCACACTTACTAAGTTTAGCATAGAGTTGGTTATCTCTGAGCACTTGCAGAGCAACCTTCAAGTGTTCCTCATGTTCTTCTTTCGATTTGGAGTAAATAAGGATGTCATCAATGAACACCACTAGAACTGGTCCAAATAGGGCCTATAAATATTGTTCATAAGTTGCATGAAAGCCGCTGGAGCATTGGTTAATCCGAACGGCATGACCACGAACATAGTGACCATACCTACTCCGGAATGCAGACTTGTGAATATCCTCTTCCTTTATTCTTAGTTGATGGTAGCCAGATCTTAGATCTATCTTAGAGAATATTGTGCGCCAGATATCTGATCAAACAGTTCATCGATGCGGGGTAGTGGATACTTGTTCTTTATTGTCAATGGTTCAACTGACGGTAGTCAATGCAAAGACTCATTGATCGTCCTCTTCTGACGAATAGTACTGGCGCTCCCCACGGGGATGTACTAGGCCTGATAAAACCTTGATCTAGCAGTTCTTGGATCTGTCCATTCAACTCCTGCAATTCAACAGGGGACATGCGATACGGGGCCTTTGAAACAGGGGCTGCCCCAGGAGTAACTCAATGGTGAAGTTTACCTCCCGCTCAGGTGGTGGTATACCAGGCAATTCCTCTGGAAATAGTCAGGATATCCCTGGCTATTGGAATGTCTTCTAAGGTCGGTTCTTCTTTTCAGTAGCCAAGACGGAAATTAGGAAAGCATCACAACCCTGGTTGATCAGCTTAGAAGCCTTCAAGGAGGATATCAAGATAGGGTGTTTGTGATAACGGGTGCCAAGTAGTGATAGAGTTGGAAGGTTTGATCTTTAAAAGTGACCCTCCTATGGCGACAGTTTACATCGGCATCATATTAATTAGCCAATCGACACCCAGAATGGCATCATAACCCTTCATGTCTAGACAGATAAGGTCTGCAGGGAGATTGTGTCCTCCAATTATGGTTTCACATTTTGGCAAGTAGTGAGTGAGTTCAGATTCGGCCTAGTGGAGAGGCTACAATGATCTTGGATTTCAAGGGAAGGTTTGACAGGTAAAGTTGCAGCAATGTGTGGTGGAAAATAAAGAATATGCAGCTCCGTATCAATAAGTACGAATGCAGGTTGAGAGTGTATGGAAATGGTACCTTCCACCATTCCTACTTCCTCGGGTAGGTCAGCTTCTATGACAGCATTAAGGCGTCCCTGATGCCGTGGTGCATTCCGGGCTTTACCTGGTTGGTCCTTCAGCATAGGACAGTCCGGAATACGGTGGTCACGCCCCCATCTCAAGCATGCCCCGAGCTTCTTCCAGCATTCCTCAGCTCGGTGTCCTGGTTTATCACAGAACTTGCATTTTTCAGACACTGCCTACCTTCCACTTTGACTCTTTATCTCCCGCCGCATCTCTTCCAGCAATTGGCCTCTTGTTGTTGCTGTTAAAGTTGTTATTGTTGCTACGGAACATTGAACAGTGTTAGGTGCTCCTTCTTGACAAAGACCGGCTTAGAGTTTGTCCTTGCCCCTCATGCTCTCTACTTTAGCCATGGTGTCCTCCACTAGCTGAGCTCTTTCGACCATCTCAGTGTAAGTTTGAATGTTGTGTGGTCCGAGCCTTTCAATGAACATGGGCCTGAGTCCATCCATGAAACGGTTGGCTTCCCTTTCTGTGCCACAAGATGTGGGGCATACACTGCCAGAGCAAACTGAGCTTCATACTCAGCCACAGACATGCTCTTTTGTTTAGTGCAGCAAACTCTGCTGCATTCTCTCCTTCCCTCTTCAGAGAAATATTTTCCCCAGAATATCTCCAGGAATCCGGCCCACTCTAGTTCAGCTACGTTTGGCAGGTGGGCCGATGTGGCCTTCCACCATGCTCGAGCATCTTGGTAAGTTGGAAAAGTGGCCAGTACCACTTTCTCCCTGTGTTGCATGCATTATGGAAAATCCTTTCGATTTCCTCTTGCCAATTTCTGCTTCATCTGGGTCAGGGGATCCAGAGAAAAAGAGGAGGGTTTAAACTCCTAAAATTTTAGTGCAGATCACCGGCTCCATTCCTTGCAGCTGCAGCCTGATTTCCAGCCTGAACTACATTTTGTAGGGCCTGCGTAAGTCCAGCCACAGTGTCTTGCATAGCTTGCCATTGGTTGCGAGCCATTGCAGTTGTGTGAGAGTGTTATGAGGGTTCCTGAGAAAAGGATGGAAACTAATTAATGTCTCTAGATACATTATAAGAGTCAATGGGTAGGAGTGTTTATTCTTTCTAACATATTCCCAGTCTCTACCCATTCTCACCAGGTACTATATTAAATTTTCATGACCTAGGTTCCATAGGTATCTTATTCCTGAGACATATCCTATTTGGTATTCCTAGGCTTTGATACCACTAAACTGTCACGTCTTGAGAATTACGCAGCGGATATTATTGATTAATAAAGTCGATATCCCGAGACGTGGACAGTCGGCAAATAAAGCCTCTAGCTAGCACGCACTAAATGTGTATCAACACAACATCGTAATAGGGCCCAAATGTGGAACTCAATAAAACTGTATTCAATTTCAACTCAACTTATAAATTGGAAACTAGTACAAGACTGAGACTCAAATAAAAAGGAAAGTACATTTACCCCTCACTTCCTACTACAGGTTCTAACTCTCAAAATAAACTACGAAAACTAGACTCATAAGGGACGCTCATCACTCGGATGCATTCCCATCCTCGACTTGCTCTTCCTCTTGAACTTCATAGTCACCTAGATTGGGAAAAGGTAGGGATGAGCAAACTAGCCCAGTAGGATTATATCTCAATGTGCGGGCATGATATAAGTGATTAACATTTTAGAACTAGGCAAGTATGATAAATGATATGCAAGTACGAACAAAACTCATTAAAACAATGATATATAAAACAAGCTGGATAGAGTGAACAAGATAGAATAAGATTTTGAACAAGGTGCCAAGAAAGAACTAGCAATAGATCACTTTGCACAAGCACGCAAGATTTTTGATGTCAATAGTTTCAAGAAAGCAAGATACCACTAGTTGCAATAAATGCAGGATGACCATATCACGCAAGCAAGCAAGCAAGATTGTACAAGCACGTTCAAGTAACACTAATCAGACACGTAGACACCAATGTACACCAAAGAAAAATAGACCATCAAGAATGTACACCAGGACAAGTGTATGTGGTTATGTATCAAACATTCAACAAGCAAGAAAGTACTCCCAGCGCAGATGCAACGCCAGTAATCATTATACCCCATGGTTAACAGTATATTATGACTCGCTGTCATTGGGGCTAGACTGGAGCCCTTGGAACATCCGTGCCCTGTCAGCCATCTCATGTAAATTTTAAATGTAGATACCACAGTCAAAATAATGGCCAATGAGAGTTTCAAAAAAGTAAGCATGTGTAATGTCATGTTCATGATGATGATGAGAAGAAATAAATAAATTGAAACATGATCCATGAGGAAATGGTCAAGAGATAAATTCGGCAGCTGAAAGATAGATTTACAATATTTCAATCTTTACATTAATGTCTTTAATCTAGATGGCAATTCACACTCACAAGAACAGAAGAGAAAGAAGTGCACGCCCTAGATGTAAAAGTGTGTAGAGATGCACATGTGTAAATTCACCATCCGTCGGTCTCAACTCTCGGAAAAACACTTAACATGATGGCAAGCAATGAACAATGCATTAACTACAATGGGTTTACAAGATTTTAAGATAAAATTTATCACTTAAAGCAAGCTAGAATGGTAACAAGAATAAATCACAAGTTTCATGTATGATCATATCATTAAGAAAGCAATTAGAATAATATTCATTGTAATTAAGGATTTTTCAATGGGTTAAACACTTTTAAGCCATAAATAGACATTATGTAATGAACAGACCTAAACATGCAATATCTTGTAAAGGTAGTGTCGACACAACCCATGCTGGTGTCAACACCATGCTTCAAACACAAAGCAAAAACATGAGAAACTGGTCAAGTAGGTCGACACTAGTTCAAGTAGTGTCGATACTAGAGACAGGTTCCAGAAACCTTCTGGAAACATGGGACAGTGTGTCGACACATAAGGGGGTAGTGTCGACACTAGATCAGTTCCCAAAATTTCTGAGAAACATTGGGACAGTGTTGTCGACACTAGATGAGGTAGTGTCGACACTAGAAGCTTTCCCAGACACTTTCTGGGCTATTTGGGACAGTGGTGTCGACACTAGATGAGGTAGTGTCGACACTAGAGAGCTTCCCAGAACACTTTCTGGGGCTGCTTTGGGACAGTGTGTCGACACTAGATAAGGTAGTGTCGACACTAGCTGCCTCCATGAAAAAACATATGGTCAGTGTGACCTGAAAACATGTCTCATGCAGTGATTCACTTACCCATATTATAACTCTCTAGCTAATGACATTTAGATAAAACGTTCAACATGAAAGATGACGAGGACAACTAGTAGATAACTTTGATGTTGAGGATTGATCTAATTCGTCGAATCCCGAGAAAACATATGAAGAATAGAAGTCAAGTGTAGCCTGAAATCCCAGTATCATGCAGTGACTCTCTTCCACGCTGTAAACTCTCTAAAAAGGACTTTAGGACAAAAGACCAACATAAAAGATGATTGTGACTCAATTAGAAAAATGTTGTGAAGAAAGCTTAGTCAAATTCAGTCTCGAATCACGTGCATAACAAGAAGAACGGGGAAAAACCCTAACAGTGCGCGACTTTGGAAAAACACTTATAACTCAAAATATACTCATTAGAATTTGATGAAACCAGTGGGAAATGAAGTTAACTGAGCTCTACACATTGGTATAAGATATATTAAGGTTTGGCCCGAGAAAACCTACCCTTTTGGGTGAAAGAGTCTCGTTGTTCCAGAAACCCGAGTTCAGACACTAGAGGAAAACACTTACTGCTCCGTATATACTGCATGGAATTTGAGAATTACTTGGGTTAGAATGTAGCCTTGACCCTCTTTCCAAGGGTATAAGCCTTGCAAAATTGGTTTAGGTTTGACTCATTTGGTCGATTCAAGATGATGGTCTGTGCAGGTCGCAGCAGACGAAACAGGGGAAGAAGAACGACTTGGTGGATGATCTCCTGCTCCCCAGCCACCAAGAACTTCTCCACACGACCCCAGCAAGTCTAAAACTCGTTCATAGGATTGGTGAAGAGTATTTAAGCAACCATGGTGTTTTAGGAGTCCTATTATAACTAGGAAAGCTAAGCTGCGGTTTTGACAGGGCAGTTTCCTATCTTTTGAGGATTCCTTCCTCCCTTAGAGTGTGTGAGGCTTTAGGAAACCTCCCACCATAGATAGGCACGAATTTGGGTTGCCAAGAATGCATGATTGCATCCCAATTCAACTCAAATTGCCTCTTTCTAATTTCAGCCTATTTAGAGTTACGAATTTCCATGCATTTTCTAGTTTTATTTGATTATTGGGCCATGATGTCCATTGACCCGCTTATGATATTGGGTCATTAATATATAATGTTGGAAGTCCCTCCAACACTTTTCTTTAAATTTGATTTCTTTATATACTAAAATTTCCGGGGTGCTACAATCATGCTCCATTGCTTCCTCTCCTTCTCTCCTTCTCTCTGCTTCAAACACTTGATTTCTGCACTTTGGGGAGAATGAGATCATGAAGAAAGCATGTTGAGGGGTATTTTATAGCCCCTTGGTTCGCACAAGCCCGGAGGCAAGCATAAAAGAGAGAAAGAATGCAAAAAGGCAAGAAAATCTAGCCTCGGGTAGAAAGTTGAAATCACGTCCGACGCAGCCGACGCGATTCAAAGCACCTACTCCGACTTCCATTGCAACAGGTAAAGTTAATCGCGACCAACAAAGTCGACGTGATTCAGGTAAGTGAAAGGCATCCATTTATCCTGCCGCGATTTTCAAGCAATTTATTCTTACATTTTCATATATTTATTTGCTTGTCAGTATTGATCAGTCTTTGACCGCAGATTTTGGACACACTTCTCGCCGTGCAATTCACGATCATCTTCGGCGATCCCCAAATCTGGTATTGTATATACTGCATTCTACTATATGGTATACTTTATTAGACCATATCAAGGACCTCGAGGCTCTGATGAATCTGGAATTTTAGTTCCCCTCCTCCGCCAAAAATAGTGATGATTCAAGAGGACTCTTATGACTTGAGGATAGGTCGTTACGTTGCAAAAAGGACGATGGATTCCATCCGGTCTCTTGAATTCGGCATCGTAGCAATATTATCCTTGATTATTTTATATTTTCTTTTATTTTTAATCTTTTCTTTTAGCCCAGCATGCATCATGTAGGACCTTGAGCATAATTCCGGATGATCACTCTCGTGCTTAACTGAAGAGAGCCACTTATCATCAATGCCAATTAACATGAAATATTCCATTCCGAGTCAAGTACTCAGTTCACTTTGTTGATGTTTGGAGATCATCTCTTGAGAAACTCCTTGTTTTGGATTCCTATTTCAATTCATCTAATTTCCCTATAGATCCACCTTGGCAGTGGCAGACGCCCCAATGGTGAAACCTAACGGATTGTGTCCTTAGGTACTTCTCTGACGCTGGAAGTTGATCTTTCTCCCTTTCGTGCCCACGTGCACACCCCTTCTCTTTCGTCCAGACATCGAGTGTTCTCCTGAGGCTTTCTGCAAGCCACTTCACTATGAATTGATGAACAACTCCAGTCATATGTTGTTGAGGCGCGTCTCCATCACACCTTAGCGTCTACTTTTCAGTCATTCCACTTCATCCCACTACATTCATCCCATTTCATTGCCCTTATTTCGTGTCATCTCGCTCCATTTCCTTGCAAAGCAGACGCCAAGGCAAGGCAACTGTAGACACGCAATTTTGGCAACATATCAATCAAATTCATGTTATACCATGATGCCTCAAAGTAGCTCTCTTCAATAACCTTTTGAGTAGTTCTCCTATTTTTCTAGATTTTTCTAAAAATTTTTGGAATTTTTCTAAGGGGTCTGTTGAGCTTAACTAATTTATGTCTGACACAGTGGACGCTTTTTAGGAAGTTTAATCCCGGCGGGTAAAATCGACGCACATGACACTTCCTTTTTTGGCGCTTACTCTGTTTAGAATCACGTCCTCTAAAGCCGCCGCGATTAAGTGTTTCCATTTTCGAATTATGGCAATTTCTAAAAAAAAATTAGAAATATTTTGTTGCTAATTAGAATTGCGTCCACATTAGTCGACGCGTTTTTAACCTTCCTTTGAATAAAGATTGATTTCCATCAAAGAACGATTCTCTTCAAATACGCGGTGGCTTTTGCCGACGCTATTCACTATTTCCATTTATTAATATTGGAAATAATCGTTTCAAACGGGAAGTGTTGGAAACGTGGCGGACAAGGACGACGCGATTCTTAAAATGGCTATAATCGATGTTTGGAAATGGCAAATCGGAGCAAATCGATCTTGAAAATAGCGGCAGCTTAGTCAGACGCGATTCTATGATATAGGCGTCCACTGTATCCGACGCGATTTATGGAATTTTCCCCTATAAATTGACCCCCGAGGCCACCGTTTTGAGCATCACCTAAGCACTACGGTGAAGCCCTGCCGAACCGAGGACTCAACTCCGAGCAAGGAGGACTCCCATTCCAAGCTACTCAACCCCTCTCTTGGAGTTCGGAGCTTCAACTTCCTACGCGCATCAGAGCGAAGAGGGAGGAGTCTCTCTTCCTCCACTTCATCCACCGCCAAGCAGCGGCTCACGTCGCCACTTTCCCTACCATCTTTCATTATTTTTACTTTTTAGTGCATGAATCACAACACACACAAACACATCATCTCTCCCTCACACCTATTTTTTAGGGGTTTAACACCACCCCACAAGGTGTGTTAACGCCTATGTTGTCGCATTTTCTTTCATTTCCTTTGATTTTGGTGCTAAACTTCATAATCTAATCAAGATTTTCACTTGTTTTCTTATCTTTTCTTTTTTTGCAAGGTAACCACTCGGAGCTAAATCTTTTTCGCCGGTCGGCCGGTGGAATAAGTAGAAGAGAACCCGCACAAAACACTCTCGTGATCTTCGGGTGAAGGTAAGTACCCGTCTTCCTTTTCGCCCGTCTCCTTCGGTACCCTCGCGAACCTGGTGATCATACCTCCTTTCTTGTGCGCACACTCACATTTTTCTTTTCTTTCCCCTCGTACGCCATCTTATTTTTCATTTAAATTCCTTCTCTTTTTTTAATCATCTCTTTGTGGGAGGTGTTTTGAAAGAAACACGTCTACATCCTCAATGACTGTAGCTTTAGTGTGCCACACAGGAGATAAAGAACGCAAAATCTTCCTTACCAAATCTTCATTTGAGTATTCCTTACCCAAAGCTCTAAGTCCATTGATGATGACCATAAACCTAGCAAACATCTCAGATATGGTTTTCATCAGATTTCATGACAAACAGTTCATAATCAGAAACCAGCATGTTTGCTTTAGTTTCCCTAACTTGAGATGTGCCCTCATATAACAATTTTAATTTATCCCACATCTCCTTAGCAGACTTACACATAGAAATTCTGGAGTACTCCTTTGGATGGATAGCAGATTGCAGCATGTTCATGGCGCTGTAGTTCAAGATAGCCTTTCTGATCTGCTCTCTTGTCCATGTATCTTCATCCCCAGTGATTTCTATTGTCCTTTCTCAACAATCCTCTAGACTTCATAGTTCTGTGCTCGAAGAAATACCATCATCCTTTTCTTCCAGTAAGGGTAATCAGTACCATAAAAAAATGGAGGTCTATTGATTGAATGACCTTCTGTAACAAAACCTTTGGAATCCATGATCAAGACAATCAGATGAAACTAGCATCACAAATTAAGCAAGTAATTGAGTAAATCAAAACCAGAAACACAGATGATTCAATAGAGCACCTTAGAGTATAGACTCTGACCCGCTCTGATACCAGTTGTTGGGATCAGAAAGGTGACTGAATCAGTATTAGTTAAGAATGTGTGTGTATGGCTGCGGAATTAAAACAAGTGTCATGTTTACAATGAAGAGGCAATTCATAAATAAGACAGGAGGAAGTGAAGAGTACTTGAAGGAAGGGGAATAATCCACTAATCGCGGTCTGCCGGTCGGAGGATCCTAGATTGTCGAACTGGTGTGCTAGAAGGGCAGCACCCCAAGCATACTCTCCTACCTTGTCTAGGTCATCTAGAAGTGGTAGGAAGTGGCAGTGGACCGCGTCGTCCCTCGTAGCAAACAATAGTCTGCCAAGAAGAAAGTGAGAAGCGCCGTAAATCCAAATCCGCTTGGGTACCGGACTCACCAGCTAAGGTCTCCCTGTACCCTCTCACCAGTCGGTCCAGCTGCTCATCAGCCGTCTCACCGACCTCTCTACCAGTCTGCACTAACTCTAGGCTCTCTTGTAGGTCCACCCTAGGAACTAGTGAGGACCTATGACCTACTGTCAAACCTAGGAGTCTCTGGACAATCTCTCTATAGCAGGGGTAGGTAAACCCACTCTCCGGGCGGCCATACACCCTCAGCCCGGTGATCCTATTGACATCCTCAAGATTAGGGATCATATGACCCCATGGGAACACGAAGGCGGTCGCCTCCGCATCCCACCTGCTCCTCAGTGCTTGAGTGAAGGAGCGTCCGCCCTTATCTGCTCCATGCGGAGACCTCTCCAAACCCCATATTGTCAAGTCGCTCTCTATGGAAGTACAGGAGAGCCAAGTAAACAGCCAATACCTAGAGCCAAGAGACTATGGCCCTCATCTCGCCGTGCAGACACATGTAGAGGAAGCTACTGGTCAGCACATCATACACTTCAAGTGCTCTCGGCTGAGGTCGCGTCAACCCAGAAGGTCGCGACTTGGTCACGACGCCCAAGGTAGCCGCGACATTGTCACGTTAGCCAACTGACAACGTCGCAGTTTCTGACCCCGTCGCGACACTCCTTGTTGCGACGGGGTGGGCGGTCGCGTTCTCAGTTAGAGACCTACAAGAGCTTTCCTTCCTCGGCAGTCATTCACTTGGTCTTTTCTTTTTACATCTGCCCTCTCTGGGGCTCGTTCATCACATCCACATCATGAATTTGAAGGGTTAGGGGCGAAGACATACCTTTTTCATGGTGGCCTCCCGAGCTTCAGCCGCCGCCACTAGGTCCACTGCCGAGACATCCTCCTCCTCCATCTCCACCTCTGGCATACCCTCCGTCGCCGGAGCCGCCGCCTTGTGCCGCTGAGACCTCCTCTCGGCCACTTGCCCCTCTCGCCACTAGGGGAACCACCGTCGCCGCCGCCACCCTCCATCGCCGTTCAAAGGGAAAGGGAGAGAGTGAGGGAGAAAGAGAGCACGGAGAGAGCGAGAGAGAGAGAAGAGAGCAGAGGGAGAGTGAGAGAGCTAAAGAAAGGGAATCACCGAGATGCCCAAATCGCTAGAGCTCAAGAGAATAGTGAGCGCATAAAGAGGGAAAAGGGGCCCTGCATTTTTGAACTCTCGATTTGTGTCGCGACGCTTATAGGCATTGCGTTCAGATCGCGACGACCTAATAGGCCACGACCTTGTCGCACTCTATCGAGCCGTCGCGACCTTAAGGCGACGTCTGTAGCAGTTGCGACATCACCCGAGCATGCAAACAGTGAATAAAAAGTCGATTTTATTGATCCAAATCATCAAATACATGTCCTAATCATGCCTATGATCAATTAATCAGTTTTTTCAGGCCCTACCTACCACCCGATACGAGTCCTAATCCCTCTCAAGCATGTCCCGAGCTCTGTGCAGTCTCCGCCATGGCGCGATCTCCACGTGGTCGGATCCTCCTCAATGCTTGCAAGTACTCATAGTACACATCTTCTTCCTCTATCACTTTCGCTGAGATGAGGCTCGCATCACACCCCTCCCAATGGATGATGGCACTCCTCACGTCCCGCTCATCTTGTACATCGTCCATCTTCCTTGCTTGAATAGGCGGATGGTGAGAGAGGGTTGGTACAACCGTACGTACCGCGCCGCGCTAAAGGTAACATCGATCGGGGTTGTAGAGGACTAGTGCTTCATTGCCAATCAATCGTAAGTCCAGGCCGACGCGCTGAGAAAGGCGGTTAATCTTGTTATGGAGGAAGGTCGGGTGCATCTCAAACTGCTTCACTTGTAGTGTGTTTAAGTACAACCTCCATTCTTTCAAGCCTTTGACCGCAGCAGTCTTGCACCACGCCTGGGTGGTCATGTGTAGCAGAGCACCGACGAAGGCGCGGATGATGGACCATGCTCATGCACTTGACGGAGGGGTCATCTGTTGCCTTGAAGCTAATGTGCATGCCCATCCAGCACTCGAGGGCAATCACGGAGCCAAATAGAGGTCTGCCAGTAGCTGCAGAAGAGAGCCTAGCATATAAATAACCCAAGATGGCTTGGGAGATGGACATAGCTTCCCATACGCAGCTGATGGTGCTCAAGTTGGCTGCAGATAGAAGATGATCTTGCGTAGGGAAGAGGATGACGCCACATATGCAGATGGCAGCGGCCTTGGCGATTGCTAGATAGTTCACAGTCTTCCTCTTGTACTGAGAAGCTATCCATTGGGAGAGGGGGATCAGATGGATGTATCCCGGGCTGGTCATGGTGCTTAGATCCCAGGTCCTGGTGGTGACCTCGCCAAGGATGGCCCAGGAGTCAACGGGGTACACAGTATGTGAGATGAGGTGCTCTGCCCCTTTCTTGTCCTTTGGGAGGCCCAGCATAATCTCAGCTCCTCTAGTAGAATTGTGGCTTCAAAAGACGAAAAGATGAAAGTATGCGTTTGCGAGTGCCACAACTCTACAAGCGCGGTGATGTTGTCCTAAATATGCACGATGTTATGGTAATTCTTCGCCAACACTAGGACAGTCATCAGCTTCCCTTTGCATAGCAGGTTGATGGACGCTATAGGGTGCCTTTATCATGGGCTCCAACTAGGGGATCTTGGAATATTGTCTCCCACCTGGAAGAATTTAAAAGAGAGGAAAGAGAGGAGGTTGATAGGAGAAGGAGAAGAAGCAAAAGAAGAAAAGAAGAAGTAGAAGAAGAGAGAGAGAGACTAGAAGATGGAACTTACTTGAACATCATGTATACATCTTAGATGATCGGGCACGGAGGAGAGGCATTGAAGCTCTTCATGGGGTCATCCTCGCTGCTTTTGGACCGCCATAGGGGATGGAGTTGGGTTGGAGAGAAGAAAGAAACCTCTTCATGGCTTGAGGAGAGAGAAAACCAAGAGAGAAGAAGAGAGAGAAGGTGGGTTATGAGTTTAGAACCCTGCACCCCTAATTATAGAGCTCTAGGAGGGGCTAATCCTATCCCAATTCGTCCATAGGTGTTAGAATAGCATTAGGTTTGGCTTTAGGAGTCCAATATGTATTAGGATTAGCCTTAGGATAAGGATAAGGCTTGGTTTCTGGTTTAGCACAGTGAACAGTATTGTGATGCCCCGATCCGACCACGTTCAGGTCACGACCACTTAGGGCGTCGCGATAGTGTCGCGACCCCCAGAGGCGTCGCGTTTATACATGTTATGTTTCCTTGTGTTGTGCATAGTTTGCTTGGGTTAATGTTATGTTTGCACATACTTCTTTACTGCCAGTCAATCATTGTTTCGTCTATTTATCAAAAAATAATAAAAAATAGGAAAAATCATAAAATCAAAAAAATGGAGCCTCACAGGTAAGTACAGGTATGGCTTTCTTATCCTTACGCCCTTGCATTACTATATGTTAGCCTACTTATTATATCTTTTCAAGGACCAGCTGGTTCTTAATATGTGCTGGATTTGAGTTCCCCTTCAACAAAAACAGTGATGATTTATGTGCACATTGTTAATCGCTAGATAGACCGTTAAGTTGGATGAGTTTGGGGATGATGGACTCTGTCTTGCACACAGTTGCAGGAAGATTCTTGACCCATTCTTTTCTGGTTTAGCAATATTATCTTTGAAGTATTTTCTAGTTTCTCCTTTATTTACATTTTGGTTGATGATTTCTTTTCCTTTAGCCCAGCATGCATCATGTAGGACTTTGAGCTATCATGACTCATCCTTAGCTAATAATGAGCTCTTGTTGAGTGGTCAACCATTCTTCATGTTCAGAACAAGAAATCCTATTCCACACTGACTCAGAAGGTTTGTCTTCGAGCAAGTTGCTCTTACCAGTGTGTCAAGAATTTCCTTGTCTAGATTCTCTATCCAATTTTCATCCTCACTCCTTTTGATTCGTTTTGTTTGCGAACCGCTCCCAGGTTTTGAGTTAGAGTTACCTGCCTGGCATGCAATGTCCCTCCAAAATAAACATGTAGCCTAATCGGCTAGGGTACCTCTCAATCAAGGGGTTGATCATCCTTTTTTCTTTTCCATTTCGTCCAGACATGTGTTTTCCTTGCATTCTACTCGAGCAGCTAACTCGGGGCTTTCAAAAAGATTACAATTGCATGTTGGTTAGATCGGTGTCTCTTTACCTTGGCTCCCATATTTTCAGTCCACTCCATGTCATCTCCACTTCATCGTCATTTCATGACACCTCCGCTACTTCTGCTCCACTCTCTTGCAAAGTGGAAGCCAAGGAGGGGCAATCTGTAGACACCCGATTTTGGCCCATAAGTCGAACCTCATTTCTTGTTCTCTTAATGAGCCCTAAGTTGATCACTCACCACGAGCCCATCTGTTAGCCATGTTTTGAGCCCATTAAAGCCCAATTCTCAGCTCATCCCTTCCAATTGTCATTTCAGAGTCCTTGTGCTTAAATAAACAATTATTTTCCTAAATAATTGATCAAATTCAAAAATAATCAGTTGTGGCATTTTGTTTCTTCCAGTCGCCACCCCCTTTCCCGTCACGACAGCCCATGCATATCTGTTCACGTGCTTTCATGGTCACGACCACCTTGGCTGTCGCGACAAGCATTGTCGTGTCCCTACAACCTGTCACGACATGATATGCATGCGCTGGCCTCCGCAACAACCTCCACTTTATCCTCCATTAGTCTTATCATCATCTACAAGCAATCTCCCAACCTATCTTGAAACTCTCCTAGGACTCTTCCCATGCAGATTTACATGACTTTTTATTATTTGCATGGGTCATTATCACTTATGGATGGGATTTTCTCTCTCTTATCTATATAAGTGACCTACCCTTTCAGCAGAAGGTGAGGACCCCATTTTGCCACGAAGTGCTGCCAAAATCTCTCCAGAACTCTCCCTTAGCTCATGGCTTACCATCTCCTCTCATTTTCTCATTATTCTCTTCATCAAGTCATGTCTCATTCTTCAAGTATGGAGCTTGGCAGATGAGGAGGTGGCTTCCACACTCTTCTAAGGTTGTTGCAACGACCAAGGGCATCATCCACGGATAGGGAGTCACCCCTTTGGGGCTCTTTCTTCCTTCCTTCTTCCATTTCCTTTCATGCATGTTATTAATTTTCTTTTAGATAGGAGCATATCCCTTCCTTTCCCACGTTCTATACAACCCAAGGGTTTAAAAACACCTTCCAGGTCGTCCCTCCATGTTTCATCCTTTTCATTTCATTTTGAATAGTTACTTCACTTAAATATGGTCTAATAGGGTTTCTTTTTGTTGTTTCGTTGTTTTGGTAGGTATTAAGGCATCTTGCTCTCTAGCCGGTTGGAGAGCAGGAAGAAGGTCCCCCCATTCTTCTCTTGCACTATAGAGAACGCGCTAGCCACCTGCATCGTGACAAGGAGAACGCATCCCATCTGGGCGTCGTGACAGCCATCATATCGCGACGGAGAGACCCGTCGTGACATCAGTAGGTGCCCCTTCTCAATCTCTTTCCTAGCACGTTAGCCTTATTTTTAGTTCATATTTTAGAGCAACTTGTTAGGTGGCGATCACATCCATATCCTATGCTTTGAACATTTGATCATGTTGTGTACTTCGAGGGGTGCGCAACCCCATGATTACAATGACGTGTTGACCTATTGCCACAAGAAACGAGAGGGAGCATGTCACCTTCTGAAATAAGAAGGCGACATCCATCATGTCGCCTTCAAGAAGGCGACATGTCATTGGTCACCTTCTTCAACAAAGGGCTAGTCGGCCCTATTTGATCCGTTTTACATCATTTCTTAGCCTCATTTGTTCCTATTCAAAGTTGTATATAGTAATCATGCAGTAATCAACCTATGAAATGGTTGTAAATATTTTGACATGATTCTAATGGTGTTAAGTGATTAATCATGCTTTCTACTTGCCGATTTCTCTCTTTCGTGCCTTGTTATTTGTGGCACCTGCCATTTTGGAGACGGGGGAGGCCACCACCTTCCCCATGCAGAACAGTTCTAGTCGTTCTGCATGGGGCCAGAAAAGGGCATCGGCCTTTTTCTGGTAAAGGGCCCCTCCGACTCCTTTTCTTCTCCCCCTCCTCGCACGCCCTTCCCCTCTGGGTTCGCCATCTCCCTCTCCTAACCCTCTTCTTCTCTCCCTAAGTTCTCTCTCTCTCTCTCTCATGTTCTCTCTCTATCTCTTGCTTTCTGCGGCTACCGCCGTCGGCGGCCCTGGGTGGAGCCCCGCTGCTAGCCTCTCGTCGCCCCGCCGCCGCGCCATTTGCCGCTGGGAGGCCGCGCATGAAGAACACCATGCGCGGAGTGTCGCTGCTGCTGTAGCTCTGTCTGCTGCTTGTGGGAGCATCTCTGTCGTCGTTCGTGCCACCGGTGGGTCCTACCATTGATGTAAGGACCCCCTTCTCCCTCTCCGGTGTCGACACCCCCTCCCCCTGCACCGTTATCTCTTTTTCTCTCTTTCTCTCTCTTCTGCGTGTGGCCTTCGGGATGGGGTTTTCTGGCGATGTGAGGGCCGTCGGCAGAGGTCGCGCCATCTGGTTACCCCCCTGCCGCCGGTGCCGGTGCCGATGCTGGCCTCTCGGCCGGCCACCTCCTCTTTCCCCCTCACCTCTCTGCGTCACAGAGGAGGTGCCGGGAGAAAGGAGAAGGGCGGCGTAGTGCACCTAGATCTGCCAGGTATCTGGGCGGCGCACTACGTCCTGCCACCCTGACGCATTGCGTCGGGGCACTGGACAGGGCTTCCTCTCGGCGCAATGTGCCAATAGACCCTTTTTGGCCCATTTGACCTCCGTTTTGGGATGTTTTCGCGCCATTTTCCGTGTGTCGTCGTTCTGGCTGTGCCGGTGGGCCGGCCCAAGGTTGGTGGCTATTTTGTCGATCCCCGTGGTGGTCGGGCCCACCCAGGTCGGCTCTGACTGGGCCGGTAGTGCCTGGTGACTGGTCAACCGGGGGCAGTCATGCAGGGTTTCTGGCACCCGTCCGGGGTGTTCCGAGGGCTGGCCGACTCTACGCTTGTGTCGTGTGGGTGTTCCGAGTTGACCAATTGTTGTGCTCTAGTCTACTTCCATGTGTGTTTTGTACTGTACTTGTGACGCTTGTGTTGACTCCCTTGCACTACACCTTACTAGTCTTCGCCCAGTGCTTTGACACTTGAGGGCTTGTCCCAACGCACAGTGTGCTTTTGGGGTTGTTACCGTTTCCCGAGACCCCCGTCCTTATGGCCCGTTGAGGGCGGTCTCTGAGCCACGAGTGCGTCTGTCGAGTGTTTCTTCCGACGAAGGGGAAAACGGTGTTGGAAAGCGGTGTTGAGTCATTTGTAGAGCTCACATAGTTGGTCCAGGTCCCGCAGAGTTTGGAGTTTCACGGTGCGGGCCAACTAGTCCGTTCTCACTATCTCGCCTTATGCGGTTCTGGAGCCGTGTTAGGAGGACAGGCGTGGGACCGTAGTCTGGCCAGACTATGGCTTGTGGTTGTGTTTCGTCCATGCGTCTCACTCTGACGGGTGGGGAGACCTGAACTTGTGGTCGAGCGGTAAGACGCCAGTGGGCGCGCCTAACTACTGACTAGTAGAGGTTGGTCTGTGGTTAGTGTTCTTGTCCAGATGATGGTTTTCCGTCTGAGTGTACAGCCTGGTAGCGTCCACTGAGTACTTTTACCGATTTGGGACTTTGCGTTGTTGTACCATGTTGGAGGTACTTGTGTACTCGTGTATTTTTCATTTATTTATTTTAGTGCTTGCACAATTGCTACTCTGCTACTTTACCTGTTTAGTTGGTAGTTTTGTTTAGTTAATTTATCGCCACGTTTCTGCTTCCACAGTTAGTTACTCTTTTGGCCTTGTTGTTCTCCTGCCTAGTTAGCTGCGTTGTTTCTTTTCTTTCCACTATTTGAACGGTGAGGGTTGGGTTTCTTACTAGGCTTCGTTAGCGAAGCTCACTCCTTCCCTTTCGCAAATGAGAGTTCGCAGCACTGGCAGGACTTCCCCCGGACGAAGGGTTAGTTCTTAGGCCACCCGTTCAGCAGCTGTTTCCTCGTTTGAGTAGTTCTCATCCTCGGGGTATGCCCCTTAAGGGTTTTGTGTTTGCTTTTGTTACTATACTTGTACTTGAGACAGACAGATAGACATGTACTTGACATGTGGACTTGTACTGTGTACTGTAGGGTTATGTTCATTTGTCTTCTTTGCTTACTTCGCCAGGTCTTTTCTAACCCTTTCGGGTCTACGGACCCGTGGGTTGCAGTCCAAGGGCCGAGTGCTTGGAGGGTTCCGGGTATCAGATTCTTACATTATTAAACTTGCTAGAATAAGCACATGACAACTTACTAAAATTGATCATCCATGATTCTTATTTCCATTTTATCACTCTTGATTATTTGCCTATTGCGAGATTTCCATAAATGGATTGAAAAGACATTTACACTCACATGAGCGATTCTCACACGCATGTACATGTACTCTTGCACGATAGGAAAACCTCTTATTGGCTTAGATGAACTCTTTGTTGGATATTCCTTCTACCAGACTAGTGACCCTTTGACCAAGGCCTCCGTAAGTCTCCTTTGACCATGTATTCCTACATAGTCAACGTGTAGATTGTACCATTGAAGTGCTCAGAAGTTAGTGTGCACGTCTCTCTATTCTCTTGACATTCTTGGCGAGATCTTCTCTTCTCATCTTAATTTTTGGAGTACACATCCATTAAATGTAAGAACAAGTCATTAATGAGATATTGAACTAAATGGAAAACATGTCGTTATACTGTCGGATTGAACTCTTGTACTATTGACTAATTATTCCCAAAATCATCTTAAACTCATGAAATTCTTGTTAGTGGCCATACTTGATTATGGTCATCTACATTTAAAATTGTGAGATGTAAGATCAGACACGACGAGTGTCTAAGGACTCCAGTCTAGCCCTCTTAGCAGAGAGCTAGAAATGTATTATTAACCATGAGGTATAATGATTACTAACGTTGCATCGCGCTGAGAGTACTTGCTTATATAAATGTTAGATATAAAAAATCACAGTACACGTGTTCATGATATGTATTTCAAGGTGGCATAAATTCTTAATGCATATTAATGTCCCGTGCACTGATTATCTTACTCATAAAAGTATATACTTGTTACTTACTTGCTTGTTGACATGGTCATTCTTGTTACATGCTATCTCATTCTTGCTCGTAAAATTGACAATCTTGTTAGATTATTGTTCATATTACTTGATATCTTGAACTCCACTGTCTTGCTAGATGAAGTACTGCAACCACTTGATTATATCTTGCTCTCTTGCGTGATACACTAATTACGTTTTATTATCGTGATTTATCTGCATAGCCCATATCATGTTCATGCCTTCTAATTTTTAAAATGTTAATATTTATATCATGTTTAGAATATGTAATTCATATTGGACAAGTGCACTCATCGCTCTCATCCCAAGACAAAGGACGTTTAAACACCACAATCTATCTGGATACCGCATTCCCGAAAGTACAATAAAAATTCGTAATAAGAACATTGTAGAAGGTGGAGATGTCATGTCGAGAGGGGTCTGTAACTTGTCCATTCAGGTTAGAAAAGGTTCACTGGATTAGTTGTATGGAATAGGATCTTCTCGCCATCCCTGACCTCACCTACCTGATCATCAAATTGTTCAGATAAGACTCAACGAGGTGTGTGGACGGAAAAAGCGCCATGTGAAGGTGCTAGCTAGTTCATCTGATATGCACGTTCCACTCCCAAAGCCAGCTGCCTTAAGTGTGGGAACCCCAGCAGCAGGAGATTGCGGCCACACAGTGAGAGTAGAGTACATCGTTCGTCCTACATAAAAATGGCAATCAATTATTGAGCTGTGCAGGGTCCTTCACCTGGAAACTGACTTAAGCGCTAGATGATTTGCAGCACGCGCGCTGGGAGCAAATAAAAGGTCTTGGAAGCTGTTAAGGGGACTGTGATTGAACTGATGCATTCAAGAGAAAGTACGAGGATAGAAACTTCATTTTTTTTCTTAGTGGATGACTTTGGCTTCCACAGCGCGGCCACAGCTGGGAAATTCTTATCGAGGAGCTAGTTCATAAATGCATAATATAGGCAACTAACTTCCCATCTTCTTCGTGCTTTCTTTGCAAAACTTCTTGCCTTTTACCTATTTTCTTGGAAATCGCCAACTGTATCTCTCTCATACCCTTAGCTAACTTGTACGACTAGTCGGACTTGGACCTCCCCTCCTTTTGTAACGCAGTTGATATTGTCGATCTCTGCATTGTGCCTCTTATTCACCACAAGTAAAGAATGAAGAGAAAAAATAACACAAAGAAACTCAAGATCCGTTCCATTGTCCTCTCCATTTCCTCTTGCGGAGAGCTGGACATGAGAAGCTTGAAGCAGACCTGGGGAAGAAAGGTGATGAGACGAGTACCCGGGAAATTAGGTTGATTTGCATCTCCCTCCCCACTTCTCATTCCATCTGATGAGCATGTATGAGCTTTGAATGCGCGGCTACAACAGCCGACAACTCCTCATGTTGTCCATCTGAAAGCTGTCTCCATGAACTATGTTGCGTTGTGTCATGAATCTCAGATACACCCACCGCACCAGCACGAGTATGCATATATCCATAGATATATTGTTGCACGTGTCACACACTCATGCATGTTCGCACGTGTCCTAAAGCACAGACTTACACATACTTGTACGTAACCCATGTAGACAAGCATGTGCATCTAGGCACAAAGATGTTTTCATCACGTAGTGCGTAAACTCACATACGGGTTGATATGTATGCTCATGCAGAAAGGCAAGAGAGAGAGAAAAAGAGAATTAGGCATCGCTGTCTAATGGGGATAAAACAATCAATGCTGCAGTAGAAAAAACTGCACGCAAGCATAGGAGTTTGGGCAGTAACCTGTTGCCCCGCCCCACCTCCACCCCCCCCCCCCCCCCCCCCCCCCCCCCCCCCCCCCCCCCCCAAAAAAAAAAAAATAGCGAAGTGAAGGGCATCGAAAGATGGGAGGTTCTTGGCGTCATTCTCTAGCATAAGAGGTCAATTCAGGTAGCCATAATCAAATTTTCAATAAAGTGTGTACACCGACACCCTCGTCCATTCCAAAAAGAAGGAAAAAGAAAAAACAGTACTACGAGTTATATTGGCAGTGTAGCACATTAAATAGCCACGTTTTTCTCTTTCTGTTATTTGAAAATTTGTTCCATAATATACAGCTATTGCAAAACTCAGGGTGCTTTACCCACTCTAGGGATCACGAATCCCCACTTGGCCATTTAAAATAGAAAGAATACAAATCCTGCAAAAATAAGGAAGAACAGTGAATACTGTTCGTTTGCTATGGATGGGCGAAGGAATTGGTTTGTCTAATTCCCCTAAATCATATTTCTGCATATCCATTTCCTAAATCAACTGGATGATGCGTGGAACAATCTTGACGACAAGTTACAGAAGAATTAGCACAAGTATTCTGAACTAGCGTGGCATTCAATATCATAGACATAACATAGTAGGTAGATAGGACTGCAATGGAATCTGATATTTTGATATTTGACTCGATTTTGATAAAAATTATTGATTTCATAATTAAAAATGATACCGATAATTTATCAGAATCGGTGTAAGATATTTTGATAAGTTATCGGATTCGAAATTGAAAAATAATCAGAATCGATATCGGTTGTTCCGATAAATTATCCATAAATTTAAAAAGTAAAATTATGCTAAGCACCTTATCTTATCGGAATTTTAGTTCTGATAATGTTATCGGAATCAGAATAAAATCGAAATTAATCATTCAAATTTTATCGAAATCAAAATTGAAAATATATTTCAGTTATCGGAATCGGAATCGAAATCTCTGTTTCCGATTCCAAACATGATCCGGTCGCAGCCCTATAAATAGATCTTTATTTCTTTTCCTCCTCGCAAAACCCTAAATTAAATAATTTTGCATCGCAGGTCCTCCTAGAGTGCAAGGAATGACTCAGATTGCATGCCATGAACATTAACATGCATCTACTGCTGAAAAGCGAATGATATATAAAATAAAATTATCTCAAAATATAGTAAAAAATAAATAAACCAGAAGAATAAAGCAATATCCTGTCAACATTCAGCACCTGCTCATTAAAGAACAATATATATATGTAAACCAAGTCTAGGATCACAACAAAGAAATTATATATATCGTTCGTCAATCTCCACACACATATTGTCCTTCTGGTCATCATCTCTGAAACCCCCCTCAAACTCGAACAAAAGAAGAGCTTTCATGCATGTGCATTTTGGAAGAATATGCAAGTCTTCAGGTATAGGGACGACATTCAGGGAAAAAAAAAAAAGGATGTTATATTAAAGAAGAGGGAAAAGAAGGGATGGTGGAAATCATCATGGTCGTCAGCACAGGATTTTTCATAAATAAGACCAGAACGTACTAGTGGCTAGTTACTTGTGCTCATCGCGTCATGCTGGCCGTAGCCTCCACTGCCACCCTGCCGCTGCCGCGACCGGGACTGCGCCAGCTCAGAAGATGAGCTCGCCCTCCCGCCATCGTCCTCTCTACTCGGTGACTGCCGGTAGCCGCCGAGTGATTCCAAGATGCCCATGTGGGACTCCCCTCCGCCGCTGCCACCGCCAGCGGTGAGGCCAACGGAGCCACCGTAGCTTAGCCCCGGTTGCTGCCCGGGCAGCAGAACCATCGGACTGGGAAAGTTCATGAAGTGTAGACCAGCGTTTGGCATGGATCCACGAAAAATGGAGGCATTACCCGCGGTGGGGATCGTCCATATGGAGTCAGCCCCGGCGCTGGTAGGGCTGGTCACCATCCACAGAGTACCAGGAACCTGGCTGTGTCCTGACAACTGCCCGTAACCAGCCATCTGGGTCTGGAGCTGCTGATGGTGTTGGTGTTGTTGCTGCCGCTGATGATGATGCGGCGTCGCTGAACCGTGCAGCCTTGCTTGCAGCGTTTGGCCTAGACTGCCGCTGGCGACATGGAAGTCGAGCAGCGCTGACACGCTGGAGCTCGCGGAGCTGCGCAAAGAGGAGATGTTGAGGGAGGTGAAGTTGGCGGGAATGGTGCCTGTACCAGTGACAGCGACCACGGCAGGCTCGGCCTGCTGGAGGAGCCACTCGATGGTCTCGCCGTCGTCCGGTGGCCGAGCTCGCGGGTGAGCTGGAAGACGCGGGCGGCGCAGGCAGCGGGCATGCGTATGCGGCGGCCGCGGCCGTCCACCTTGGTGTGGCGGTCCTTGGTGGAGGCGCGTTTGGGGGGCGGCTTCCTGGGAGGCACGCTGGCCAGAACAGTATCCGGCCGGGGGACGGCGTCACCTGGCGTGGACATGGCAAGGGAGGGGTAGGCGGAGAAGGATGGGGTGGCATCGTCTTCTATCCTATCGAGAAGCTGCAGATGGAAGTTGGGTCGCCTGTCAGGATGCCCCTCCATTAATGGTGATCTTGCTGACATGAGATGATCACAAGTGCATGACCATACTACCACGGACGTGGGAAAGTCTGCTGCATCAAAACCCTAGCAAAATTTCATGGGTCTTTGTGACTGGCCTTGTGATCGAGAGAGGATGAACAAACAAATTTGTGTAAGCTCTTCAAGATCGATCTAGAGGAACAATCTGAATTTGACAGTGATACAGGGAGGATAAACAAGATTGCTCTCCTTTGAGAACTTGATAGAATATTAGTTCAAAACGCTGGTTCTTGGGATTTTGGCTCTCTTGGTTGGGTCTCCGGGTGGGGTGGGGGTAAAGGTCGGGCGGAAGGGGGATCAGGAGAGATCAAGATCTGCAGGGAGAGGGACAGGGAAATACGAGAGGTTGTGAGACGCGCAAGTAATATATGGTAGATGAAGTATCTTGTAATTTCGAGTTAATTACAGGTGTGGATGCAGTGAGGGAAAGAGCTTGATACAACGAAAGTAGCTGGTGTTTGAGCCAAACGTGGTACAGGAGAGAAAGGGAGCAATCAGACAAGCTATGACCTACAATGAGAGAGAGAGAGCGAGAGAGGGAGAAATGGGTGGGTTGGCTTCATGTTTATGCTCGATGGTCTAGGTTGCTCAGGCTCTTCCGCGTGGGGAGGCATCATATTGTCGTTATATGACAGGCGCGGAGTGAGATGGGGATACAAGGAGATCTTACTCTGGCCTAGTTGCGATAAAAAGACAATACATGTGTACTTTTTAATAACACTATTTGATTTTTTTTTTTTAATAAAACATGCAGCAAGTTCAGCACCGGTCAAGTGCACTCCACCCCAGCAGGGTGAAGTGTGCTCACTCCCTCAGGCGAGACCTGTCACAGAACTTTATATTAATAATACATAAACATACAGAAACTGCGGGGCATACCCCTGAGAGTTACAAAAGATCTAAGAAACTCTAAAATTCCCCAGACCCAGTTGATCCCCAAAAAGAGCAAGAAAACAAGACCGAGGAAGTTGGGTGGAAGAAATAAAAACCCCATCACATCTATTGTTACAAGCATAAGTGGCCAAAGCATCCGCCACCTGATTTGCTTCCCTATAAACATGAGAGACTTGGACTCTATGATGCTGCACAAAATCAAAGATAAATTTCCACCACCGATAGCATGTCCAAGAAGGAGTGATCCCAATGCGTAGCGAGTTCACCAAAATCATGGAGTCCGAACAGATTTGATCAACGTGAATCCCTCTCTCCACAGCCAACTTCACACCGTCATACATCGCTCTAGCTTCTGCAAGAATGCTATAACCATACCCATAAAAATGAGAGAAAGCAAGAAAACCAGATCCAAAGGCATTCCTAACAACACCACCACCACCACAGGGACCCGGATTTCCTTTAGAAGCACCATCAACATTGAGAAGAAAACCTTGTAAGGGCGGAATCCATCTAACAAATTTGCAAGACTTGACATGTGGCTGAACAACAAAACCCAACTCACAGATCACTGCATATTGCTGGGGTGTAGCGGCATCTTTGAAAACCAGGCGATGGGTAGCAGTATTGACCAGGTCATGAATGCTTTGGATTAAAGATTTAATAGAAAAACTAACCTGTTCAAACTTTATTTTGCATCTAATCTTCCATATCTCCCAAAGAATAAGAATGGAGCAATATATAGTAATGAAACCATGGGGATTAGTAACGTTGCTTTCTTTGATAATGTCCCACAGACGCACAGAAATGTTTGCATGAATTCCAATTCTAGGCTAGAGGAGAGGAGCGACCCAAGACCACAGAGCCTTAGCCAGATCACTATGCACAAATAGATGGTTCAAATCCTCAACATGAGGGCAAGTACAACAGCAACACCTTGAAGGTAGGGGAATACCACAATCCGTAATGCGACTATCAACAGGGACAACCCTCTGAAGAAGTAACCAAGCAAAGAGAGAGGCATGCCTACTAAACCGGTGATGCCAAATTCGGAGGAGTGGCGACCTTTGAACACCATGATAACGTACCAGATCATAGGCACTCTTGATGGAAAATTTACCAGAAGAGGTAGCAGTCCAAATAGGAAAGTCATCATAGTTGGAAAGGATCAGCTCTTGAGTACCCTGAGGGAGCAGGTAACGCAGAGGGTGTTGAGTGTTTAAAAAAACATCTCGAACATTAGGCGACTCCTCAAGTGGTGATATACCTGAGAGCTCCCTAAGTGGTTTATCACCAATCCAAACATCATGGAGAAAACTGATGTTACCACCATTGCCCAGCACCCATCGAGTATATTGCTTAACAATGTCAAAAGCACCATGAAAAATCTTTTTAGAGATACCATGCGGATGGAATATCAGATTACCATTGAGAAAATACTGGTCTTTAGCATAGATGGCCCACAGAGAAGAACCATGCAGAACATTCCAAAGGAGTTTGATAACCATAGCCATCTGCACATGCCAAAGACTTATAACACCAAGCCCACCTTCTAAAACTGGTTTTTGAATAATCTCCCAAGACACCCAGTGTCTACGCTTATCACAGCTTGGACCGCCCCAAAAGAAAGCAGCACAAAGGCGTTCAATGTAAAGAGTAACAGATTTAGGAATAGCAGACGCAGTAAGAAGGTAAATAGGCATAGAAGACAAAATTGAATTTACCAAGGTTAATCTCCCAGCCTTAGACAGGAACCTCGATTTCCAGGACCCAATGCGAACATTAACTTTATCCATTAACTGTCTGTAATCCGCAATAACTGTTCTACCTTGCTTGATCTGCAATAACTGTTTTATTGGTTATCAATATTATTTCTAAAAGACTTAGTCTCTAGAGAGAAGATGGACTAAGACCTTGACACCCTTAAATGTAGTGCACGGATCTAATTATGTCCACATATATCTATATTACTCCTGGCTAGCCGTTCTAAAACATTTATACTGAACTTGATAGAACATAGTCCAGAATCTAATGTTGAACATTACTTAAGAATAACGTCCAATTTCTATGGAAAAATATTTTCGCCTTTTACCTATTTACATTGACGCATGTCGACTTTCCATGCTCATCTCAACATGTAGTTAATATAATAATCATGACCACCTGCAAAGTAAATTTACATGGTTTTAATTGATAGAGCATTGCATAAGACGTACAATTTACTCTTGTGAATGCTGTTAGTACAACATAGGTTACCGGCGCCGACTCTTAAAACCGTCGGCGATTTTAGAAAGGCCAACTATTTACAGTCAGAAAAAGTTTAGACGACGGTGAAACAATCGACTTTTTACAGTCGACTACTAAGGGTTGGCAAATCTTTAGACGACCGTTTTTAAACTGTCGTCTTATGAAAACGGTTGCCATTCCACATTTTTTACATAATTTGCGATGGTTAGAAAACAATCGGCCATTCTTTTAAACCATTTTGTATATTTTTATTTTTTAATATATTGACATTAGACAATGTAATTCTTAATGGTTGGAAAATCGTCAACTATTCATTTGAGCCAATTTTTTTTTATTTTTGTAATATTAATATATTGACATTTGCCACTTACAAGATATACATGCACATGCTTCACTAATCTCTAAAATATACACATCCACATCTTTTTTTCCCCATAATATACACATCCACATCTTTTTTTCCCTATAATATACACATTCACATATTTATTTTTGCAAAAAAAGCCCACATTATATTCAAATGTATGTATTAATTCTTTCTGCACAAAATACACATCCACATGCACATGCTATACCAAAAGTTCACTTTGTCATCTACATATATAATGAAAAGGAAGAACATCAAATTCACTAAGATCCCTCTTTTTCCAAATTCAACATTTCTTTTTGACATTTCTCTTATTCTTCAAGTTCTCGTTTCTTATCCTCCTCTTCCTCCTTTGTGTCTAAGTCTTCAAATTTCTTCCCAGCTGCCATTCCTTTATGTCCAAGTCGCTTGACGTTATACTGCATGTTCACCAGTTTGGAAATATACAAATGTTGTCAAAGCAAATAGATAATTAGAAGCAGTTTTACATTTACTTCAGTTTTCCCAAATGTAAAGAAGGTAGATTAATGTTGTGTACATGATAGAATCACCTATCCATCACCTAACTTTGCCATAATCCTGGAAAATAGAGCAAATAAACCTGCTAACTAAACAATTATTGATGAATACATTGGTGAGGGGGGGAGTCATGTGGCACGGGTAGGGCTCCTAGCTGGTGTGCTAGGCCACTTGCTGATTGTGTGACTGGAATGTTCTAGGGGACCTGCTAACTGGACTTTCTAACATACAATTTTATTCCTACTAATGCTAGCACTCAAAAATAATTATTTAGATCTTCCTAAAATCCTAATCAAACTCCAATTTCAATAAACTCTATCTTCCCTAACACACAACTGAAATAACTCTGAAAATATAGTAAACATTGAGTTTCCAACTGAAAGTGTAACTTCATCTCATATTCAAAAATAAAAGTCTATCACTGATTCTTCCAGCCATAAAGAAACTGGGACTCGGCATTAATAACATGGTAGACTTGGACTGGGTTGAATTGCATGTATATATATATATATATATAAATATATATATATATATGAAAATTTCTGAAAAATATCAGAAATAATGTGAATTTTACGGGGTTCAACACCAGTCCATAGTAAAATGGTGAAGATCTGCTCTCAAGTGATCTAGGCCCAGTTTTTGTTCATGAGTTTCATTGGTGAAACCATATGTAGACAACAACAACTTTAGCCACAACACTACTAGCATTATAAATGTTTTAAACAAGGCACCTTCTGAATCCTCAACCAGATATATATTTGCCCTGTAACTTGAACCCTGTAATCACAATTTCATTTGTCACTCAACTTAATTATCTAGTTTTAATCATCAAAGACTATCAATATATAGCCAATATGTCAAAGAAAACACTTTGCAAGCATGTTCTGCCATCACGGGTTTTCACTAAAGTAAACTTGAGTTTCTCTATCTTATATGTAGGGTCCATATATGTCTCTCCTATTGTGCAGATAGCAAGCCGAAAGGGGGGTGAATGGATTGCTAAAAATTCTTTTAG
>JACBKR010002185.1:0-36550 GCA_014218235.1 Colocasia esculenta
TGCTGTGCTGGGGCTAGGATCAACAAAGAAGTGATCAATGACTCTCTATTTTCTTTTGTTTAACAGGTTGATATCTGCCCATGCTGGTTACATGTATTTTGGGCCCAAAAACCACATCTAGATTTTGCTTCCCTTTTACAAATTTCATTAAGTCCTCAGATTTTTCTTTCATTCCTTTTCAGTTGTTCCAACTTTTTCTTTGTTTCTAATTGTTCTTCTTGAAGGAATCAATAGAATGGTAAAAGTCTTTTTTTCTTTTGTGTTTCTTGCAATTCATTTTCAAGCAATCCATTTCTTCATTATGAGTCTTTCATCACTTTCATCATTCTAATTCTTTTGTCAGGAATGCAATTCGTTCATCATTGTTCTTATCATGCACAAGGGAGTTGCATTTCTTTTTTAAAGCTCTATTTTTAGATCTATATTCACAAAATTTTTCAAATAAAGTAGTGTATGCTTCCCCATTCACTTGCAGTGAAATCATCAAATGAGAAATTTACCTCGCTGGAGTCATCACTCCTAGCCATCAAGCATTTCACTTCTTCGTCATCGGATGTTTCTTGTACATCTCATCTTCATCTTCATCACTCCAGGTGGCCAACATTGCTTTGGCCTTTTGAAGGTGAGTTTTTCCTTCTTCAGCTTCTTCTTGAGTTCCGGCATTCTCCTCTCATGTGCCCTGTTTCTTGCATTCATAACAAACAATGTCAGATTTTTTGTTGGACTCATATTCTGTGAAAAAATTTCTCTTTTGAAAGGGTTTAGAGTTACCTGTGTCTCTCCTTTTGAACTTCAGAAATTCTTGAATTGTCTAGTGAGCATTGTCATTTCACCATCATCACTCTCACTAGATGTTTCTTGCTCATCACTATCTTGTTGAATGGATTTCTTGGAGCTTGTGATGTTTTGTTGGATGCTTTTAGAGAATTGACTTCCTAGGATTTCTTCTAATCTTTTCTTTTGATGTTGATTTCATATGTCATTAAGGAGCCAATTAGTTCATCCAATTTCATTTTGGAAAGGTCTTTGGAATCCTCAATGACAGTGGCCTAGTATTCCAAGATGAAGTAAGAGATCGAAGGATCTTCTTACTAAGTCACTTTCAGAGTATTCCTTCTTAAGACCTTTTAGCCCGTTAACTATTATCATGAATCTTGCAAACATGTGATATGGTTTCATCAGTTGTCATCTTGAACATTTCATATTCAGACACTAACATGCTAACTTTAGTTCCCTTACCTCGGACGTACCTTCGTAAATGAGTTCAAGTTTGTCCCACATCCTTTTGCTGTTGAGCATGTGGAGACTCTTGAAAATTCCTTTGGATGCACCGCACATTGAATCATGTTTAGTGCGCTCCAGTTGAGAGTTCCTTTAGCTATTGGTCTTTCGTCCAGGTGTCTTCGTCCTTGGGCAACACATATGGTCCCTTGCTGACTATCTTCACAGCTCGTAATTTTGAGCTCTCAAAATACTGCATACGGTTTTTCCAATAAGGATAGTCAGTGCCATCAAAATAGGGTGGCCTGGTTACTGAATGTCCCTCGGCTATATACCCTTTGCTAGAATCCATAAGATCGAAAATCTCCTGATCGCTAGATCAAATGACGAAAAACAGTAAATCGGAGAAACCCTCTCTGATACCATTGAAGGGCTATGCAGAAATACACATACGGTAATCTAGAAGGGGGGGGGGTTGAATAGATTACGGCAATTTAACTATTTGATGGCTTCTTTTCGATGCTACAGCGATCTTAATGAAATTTGATTAGAATTCGATTAAGTATGAGACGCTTGAGTTGATCTAAATGAGAACAGGGAATCAAATGTGCGTATGAAACCGTGCCTACCAATCATCTATCGCAAAACGCGAACAAACCACAGAACACGATGATTTAAGGTGGTTCGGAGTACACAACTCGTGTATCCTACATCCACCGTCCACACACACACACGCAGAAACGACTGCTTATGAGCAAGTTCAACACAACAACTCAACCACACACACGTTGTCTGATGAAACACAATCAGAACAACCACAAATACGTGAATCAAGCACAAGGGATGCTCGAAACACAACCACACACACACACGATGGAATGGAAATTATGAGATGGAGAAGAATTAGGAATTAGGGAACAAATCCGGTTGGAATTCTTCTCGTGCATCGTCCAAACGCTCTTCAAACTTCGATTGGATGTAGATTGATCGATGTAGAAGGTTGAATTGACGACGATCCGGCTTCAGCTCCGCATAGATGGTGATTCCACGACGATCTGGGCGGAACGTTGAAGCAGAGCAGCAATTTGGGGCTTTCCTCTTGATCCCTTGGAGGCTCTTGGATGGGAGGCTGCTCTCTGCGAATTGGCTCCAAAAGGATGCTTATATAGTGTTAGGTAAAGGTGGGGGTCGTGGAGGAAGGAAACACCCAAGTGGGGCCGGATTGGAAACTCAAAATCTCATGTTTCTGTCGTCTGTCGACAGGTGCACTTGCATCTGTCGACAGGCGCACTCAGGCTGAGAACTGGGTTTCAGAAAATTGAGTTTCTGAGTGTATCTGTCGACAGGCAGTTTGCATCTGTCGACAGATGCACTCAGGAATAGAAAACCTGAGCTCGTCCGGGTTGACTGTGTGAATCTGTCGACAGGTACATTGCATCTGTCGACAGATACACTCAGAGATGCAAACTGAGTTCTGTCTTGAAATGACTGTATGAATCTGTCGACAGGTACATGGCATCTGTCGACAGATACACCTCTTTGACAGATTTTGTGCTTTTTGCTCATCTCTTCAATGCTCTCATCTTTCATGCTTGTGCACCTACATGCAAATACATTGTTAGTGATGTACATTGTATGATTTAGCAATGTTTAACTCAATCACTTTCATGGTGTTTTTCATGTTAGTTAGCACATCAATTTTGCATTAAATCAATGTTCAAGGATGTTAATGTGATCATCAAAAACATGATATATGGAAAACCCAACATCAAGACAAGAGAAATAGATTAACATTCGACTCTGCAGAAGTCCCAGAAGGAATTCGACTTCATAAAGTTAGAGTGAACTCATTCGACTTCCTAGAGTAGAAGAGTAGACTTCGACTTTTGGAAGTCAGAGAGGGAACTTCGAATTCGATACCCTAATTCGACTTTCAAAGTCGGAGTCTAGGATTCGACTTCAAGAAATAGAGTCCATACTTCGATTTTCCAAGGATAGTCCACTTCAAATTTCCAGAGTCGGAGTCCACAGTTAGAGACAGTATGATACATAGAGTATTCTGTGGACTTAGAAAATTTTCAAGATAGAGTTGATACAATATTGTTCAAAATATGTTTCCTGTGATATATTCTAGTAGATTGATTTGTAGAAAGTTTTTAAAAGGTTTTGTCATAGCAAAATCACCATGTTAAAATAATTTAAAGTCTTAAATAATTTTCTTAGGGGATAGTTGCTCAACAATTCTCCCCCTTTTTGTTAATGACAAAAACTTTAAAATAGACAGTAAAAAAAAAAATTAAGATTGCACAAGTATGTTCTGCTATAGATTGAGTTATTTGTTTCTTACTTTCTTTCTCCCCCTTTGTGGCATTAACAGAAAAGGTAAGATAGTGAAAGAGAGAGATATATCCATAGACATGAGGAACATAACTATCATTCATATAACTGAAATGTTTAAATACAAAACAAGTCTATGAAGCTGATAATGAACTTGGTAAATACAGAGAAGGAGGGATCTGAGCAGGAATTGCTAGAGAAGAGCCCAAAGCTTCTTCTCATGTTAGGAAAGAAGTTCATAACTTACCATATTCTATCCTATAGGTAGGACCTATGGAGGGGATTTTTTATAGGACTTTACATGTCTCTTATGGTACCAGGTAAGTTTCTTCTCTGAAAATTACTAGGGAGCAGAAAGATCTTGAGAGGGACAAACTTCTTAGAGGCTGCTAAATGAAGAAAGTCATGAACAGTAATGGTCCAATGTCGACCCTGATGAATTGCAGCTTCCTTGGCTTGGTAGTAGACTAGGTACCTCTGCTTCCTTATGAGCAATAGACTTCCAAAGAGTCTCATATCCTTTGCAGAGATAGTCACTAACATAGATCTTCAACTTCTCACAATCTGTATGATCTTTGAGGTATGCAGCTGCCCATTGATCTCAAGAATCTCTCAGACTCAGCAAACAGATATGAAAAATCTAACATGTGCTGGGAGTTCTGAGGAGCTTGCATAAGGGCAAACCTATGGAATGACAAGTTCAAGTTATATTTTATTTGAACCTGGTGGCTATGGCGGATGTGCCTATTAAACACAAGCTGAGCAAAATCTTTTCTAGTAGAATGACCCCACCAGGCTAGGATACATTCCAGAAGATAATCCAATGGACATGGACGGGGAAATCTGCCTCTGACCTCTGATAATATTTTCCCATTGCCCTTGTTAACATCAGGCAACCCCAATCCGAACCTAGCTGCATTGAATTCCTTCATCTTTGTGTACTTGGCCTACGACTCTCTAAGGAGATACCAAACAGTCATAAAATCTAAGATTCAGGTGAGGGTAATATCCATAATTGGTTTCTAGCCAGATTTTGTTGGAATTTGGTGGCTTCACCAGGATAGAGTTCAAGAAAAGCTTTGGCAGATAGACTGTGGCTTTTCTTAGTGATTAAGTTCAGATCAACCAACTGGACTTGATATTATGGAGGAGAGAGGAAGCCAGTCCTCAAAGGTGAAACCTGGCATTTCATGGACTTCAAGGAATGCCTTGATAGACAGGAATTCCCTGAACAGGTCCATATGATGTTGAGAATGGTAGATAAATATACAAAAGGAGGGAGGAGTTTTGGCTTGATTTTCTTTTAATTGGCGTCCACTAGTAGATGAAGTACCACACTAGGTAACAATCTCTCGAAGGAAAGAGTGGATCTGCCAGCCAATGGTGTGGAGACTATAGGAAGAACAGAAAAGAAAAGGAGCTTAATATGAGAGATGTGGAGTGAGAGGTGGTATGCTTGCCTGGAGGGTGTTGAAATAGTATTCAAGGGATAGATGGAAAATTTAACTTATGTCAAAGGCAAGAGGCTGATCCTCTGGTAAATGGGTAGAGGGAAGAGGATCAGATGAGGTAGAAGGAGGAGGTGAGGTGGTTGTTTGTTGCTCATCAGCAGAGGGAGCAAGAGTGTGTAGAAGCAGTGGGGCAGTAGAATGAGATGAGGTTGCAAGGTTGTTCTAATTCAGGAGGGACAGGAGAGCGGAAGTAGTAGGAGCAGGAGTGTTGGTCTAGTGGGAGGAGAGTAACTGGTCAAAGGTGGAGGAGGGAAACATGCTAACCATTCCTATAGAGCTTCCTTCTAACCTTCCTCTTATGTTTTGACCTTAGACCTGGTATCTACCTCCAAATCCTGAGACTCCTGAGGAGGCCCCTGGCTGCTGCTGCTCAGGCTCAACTACCACTGATAGTTGTTTGCTGCTGCTCTTGCTTCTGTTGATCTTCCTCAACTACTTCTGAAGACTGCTCTGGCTCTGGCTGCTGCTCTTCTTGCTCTGAGCTACTCTTTCTACTGCTGCCTCCGGCTGCTGCTCAGGCTGCTGCTCTAACTGCTGCTCAGGCTGCTCAACATTTTCTTCTTGTTCTTTATGCTGCTCTTCTTGAAGAGTAGAGGAGGAGAAGATGGTTGACTAGTGCCCTATTGGCACACTAACTGTAGTAAAGATCTTTCATCTGCCGAACCTCCTCAGCCAAGAAATCAAACTTAACATCCACATAGTGAATTTGCTTCTGAAGAACTGACAAGCCCCTCTTACTGCTGCATCAGAATATCCATCAACATGCTGGCATTGCTGCTACCGCTCCCCCTGAGTCCTTGGCCTGGTCTCAAAATGAGGAGGGGAGGAGTGATGCTCTACTTCTTCAAATCTTGTACAAGTGGAGTAGTTCTTAGAATGTCTTCTTCTTGTACTACTCCCTTTCCCCTCAAATCTCTGAGTACTGAACTGATAGTCTCTTCAAGTGCTTCACATTCAGGAGATAGGGCAGAACTTGTTCTTGCTACAGTGGCTCTTGCTCTTGCTGAATACCCTATTGCTCTTCTTCTTGCTATTGTTCTTGTTGGTCTTAAGCATGGCCTTCTACTCTTTCTTCTCTCTAGCTTCTTCATGCTGAATGACGGAATAGATGAGGAATCCTGTGCCTCATCAGAGAAGATCTCATGAGTGCATTGGGGCACAGAATCCTTAACCCATAAATTTCTGAGCTTTGTTTTCCAAACTGTAGTGGCTTCTTCTTAAAGTTGGATAAGCCAACTTTTTCTTTATGCCTACTGAATTTCTCCACTGATCTACTGAGAACCTTTAAATAATCAAGGTCAGCAGTGGTCCATAAGGGAGGGACTCCTACAGATTTCTGGATGCTACCATCTTTTCCAAAATAACTGAGGCAGGTTGACCTATGTCTTGGGCAGCCCAAAAAGCAGGACTACCATCACTGGCAGTTATGGAGGAGTGGGCACTAGCCCTGGGTGTTATGATGTTGGTGATGATAGAGTGCATGATCTTTTTTCTCTATAGATAACCTATTTACTAATAAACCTTTCTTGCTAACTGTCCCTAGGATTCCAATACTACCCATCTTCTGCTTATCCGGGGCACAATCTCACTGAGTTTATGGCCGGAGTTGGGACAGTCCAAAAGTTTAATTAAAGATCTTCAGAAACTATGACCTTGGTATCTTTACAAACCCTGTCACTGAACCTTCTGCAGAAACTTGAAGGGACACAAAGAAAGCCTCAAGAGCGCTTTCAAAAGTGGTTCTGATATCTAGCACATTCTTGACCAGCCCATAGCCACTAGGTTTCTTCTACTACCCAACCTAGACTACCATGCAACTGTTTGAAATCCACCACCTTTCCCGAACAGATGGAAAACTTGGCAGAGAAAATGCGTTGGAACTGTTCGGGGTGAACATAGTTCCTTCAGGAACCCTAGAGGAGGCCATCTAGACAGAAAGGGATGGAGAAGATTCAGAGAACTATCAAAGGATCAAAGAGATGAAGTTTAGAGATCAAGAAACCTAACCTTTCTTCAGAGGATGATAGGTTTGTAGTTGCTCAAAAAATGGTTCCGGAGTAGATGAATAGTATGCACGGGAAGAGGAAGGAAGTATGACAGGAGAGTCAGAGAGAGAGTTCAAACGGGTACTTTGGGAAAGAAAGGGTGGTCCTAATATAGTAGATAAAGTAACAGACCACAGATGAGGAGATGAACGGCTGTGATTAAAGGAATGAAACTGTTATTGTAATAAATACCTCTTTAAATTTAAAATATTATCATTTATTATTTTAAATTAATGTGCATTCCTTCTCCATAGACTCCGACTCTAAAGAGTCAAAGTGCCTTCTCTGACTTTTAAAAGTTGCAGTGAACACTTCCTACTTCATGAGTCGTAGAAGACTCCGACTTTGAGAAGTCGCAGTCAGAACTCCGACTTTTAGAAGTCGCAGTCTGCACTTTGACATCCAATAGTCGCAGTACAGTGACTTAGAGAAATTTGCAATGAGTTCTCAACATCACTTGCAGAAATTCAAACATGCATTTATCATAGTGATTCAATCAAGGTTACACATATCTATTTCTCTTCTAATAGATGTAAATCTATCTTCAGGAAGAGGTTTAGTAAAATATCAACTAATTGATTTCCTGTAGAGACAAAATCAAGTAAATGTCACAATACTTACATGGTCCGTGATGAAATGATGTCTGACCTCAATATGTTTTGTTCTTGAATGTTGAATGGGATTTTGGTCAAGTTGATTGCGCTTGTGTTGTCACACAGCATTGGAATCTCTTGAAGTGTTTGACCATAGTCTTCGAATTGATGTTTGATCCATAGCAGTTGAGTGTAGCAACTTCCAACTACATTGTACTCTGCTTCTGTTGTGGACAATGCTACTGAATTCTACTTCTGGAAGACAAGAAATCAAACAACCTGCAAAAATTTGATATGTACCACTGGTGCTTTTTCTATCTATTTAGCATCCAGTATAGTCAGCATCATATATCTAATTAATTTGAAATCAGAACATCTGGGATACCATAAACCCAATTTACTTGTGTTTATAAGATATCTAAAAATCTTTTAACAGCATTAACATGTGATTCTTTAGGATTAGCTTGAAATCTTGCACACAAACATACACTGAACATTATATCTGGTCTACTGGTAGTAAGATAGAGTAATAATTCAATCATACCTCTATAGATCTTTTGATCTATATTTTTGCCAAGTGGATCACTATCTAACTTAATTCCTAAGGTCATGGGTGTTCCTAAGGGCTTACACTTGTCAAAACCATATTTTGAAAGTAAATCTGAAATGTATTTGGTTTGACAAATGTGAGGACCTTCCTTAGTCTGCTTGATTTGTAACCCAAAAAGTAATTAAGTTCACCCATCATACTCATTTTAAACTCACTTTGCATAAGATTTTCAAAGAATTACAAAGTGATTTATTAGTAGAACCAAAATAAATCATCAACATATATTTACACCATTAAGATTCCTTCTAAAAATTTCTTAACAATAAAGTACTATCTACTTTACCTCTTATGAAATCATGTGATATAAGATAAGCACTTAGCCTTTCATACCAAGCTCTTGGAGCTTGTTTCAGACCATACAATGCTTTCTTTAATGGAAAACATGATTTGGATATTTAGTATCTTCAAAACCAGGGGGTTGCTCAACATAAACTTCTTCCTTTATGAAACCATTCAGAAAAAGCACTTTTAACATCCATTTGAAATAAATTGTTGTTGAGGGAACATGCATATGCTAATAAATTCTAATTGCCTCTAATCTAGCTATTGAGGCATAGGTTCATCACAATCAATGCCTTCCTCTTGAGAATATCCTTGTGCTACAAGTCTGGCCTTGTTCCTAGTGATCACTCCCAATTCATCCATTTTGTTTCTGAAGACCCATCTGGTCCCAATAACTGGTTGGTCAGAAGGTCTAGGGAAAAGTCCAAACCTAGCTGCATTGGAACTGATTAAGTTCCTCTTGCATTGCAAGGATCCAGATTCATCAGTCAATGCATCATTGATTGTCCTAGACTCAATTTGAGACACAAATGCAGAAAAATCACAAGGAATGTTCATGCCTCTTGTTCTTACCCTATCTTGAGGATCACCTATTATGAGCCCCCAAATTTTGTTCACTTATATTCTATATATGTGATGTTTACTTGTTCTTGCTTATATGGTGTATTAAATTTGTGCATATTATAATTATTTAATACTCATGTGCATATGTATGTATATATATATATTTTTCTATGGATGAGTGCTTAGCTAATTTTATATCATCATAGAATTTATTTAAATCCTATGTATATTGAATTTAAGAGAGGTTGTGCATATAATATGTAGTTATTGCTAAATATCTTATGGATATATATAGTTTAATTCTATGCATGTAATATATATTAATGGGCAGCATTATCAAATTTGGAGAAGTGCATAGTATATACATTTAATCTATGCATGTATATTAATTATGTTGTAATATATATGTGTGTGTGTTGTGTTTTACTTTGTGCATGTAATATCTACTTATTTTCATACCTATTAAATTGTTATGTGTGTTTATACATCTATTTTAAATGAATAGTTGTTTTCTGGCCGAGATGCACAGTTGGCGGCAGCATCCTGTGCCGCTGACTGCATGCCCTGATGGTTAGCGTCCAGATCGATGGACGTCTACCTATCTGTTGGCGGCACCATATGTGGACGCCAAGTTCCCAGCTGTGTGATGGTTTCAGATTTGGTAACGCTCGTGTTTGGTCGGGTTTCAGTTTAGGAAAGCCATGTAAAACAGTAGGAGACTGTCACGTCTCGAGAATTACGCATCGGATATTAATAACTGAATAATTCGAGACGATATCCCGAGATGTGAACAGTCGGCAAATAAGCCTCTACCTAGCACGCACTAATGTATACAACATACATCATCATAGGGCCCAAATATTGAATTCAACTAATCTTGTATTCAAATCTCAACTCATTGTATTCCAAATGGGAACTATTACAGGACTAAGACTCAATAAAAGAAAAGTACATTTTTATTCCTCACTTCCTACTACACGTTCTAACATTCAAAATAAACTACTATAGATAGACTCATATTTGGGACGCTCATCACTCGACGCATTCCCATCCTCGACTTGCTCCTCCTCTTGAACTTCATAGTCACCTAGATTGGGTAAAAGTAGAGAATGAGCAAACTAGCCTAGTAGATTTTTATCTCAATGTGCGGGCAATGATATAAGTGATTAACAATTTAGAACTAGGTAAGCACGATGAACGTCATGATATGCATGTGCGAATAAACTCATTAAAATATGATACATGAACAAGCTAGATAGAGTGATCATGATAGAACAAGATCTAGAAGGAATTAACAAGATAGAACTAGCAATATATCACTTTGTACAAGCACGCAAGGTTTCACTTGATGTCAATAGCTTTCAAGACGCAAGATATCACTAATTGCATTAAATGCAGGATGGCCATATCACGCAAGCAAGCAAGAACGCACGAGCACGATCATGTAACACTAATTAGGCACGTAGACACTAATGTACACCAAGGAAAGATCCACAAAAAATGTACACCAGGACACGTATGTGCTTATTGTATCTATCATTCAACACGACACGCACGACTCCCAGTGCAGATGCAATGCCAGTAATCATTATACCCTATGGTTAACAGTATATTTATGACTCTCCATCATTGGGGCTAGGCTGGAGCCCTTGACACTCTCCGTGCCCGGTCAGCATCTCACTTAAATTTTAAATGTAGATACCCACAGTCATTAATAATGGACAATGGGAGTTTCAATAAGTAAGCATGGGTAATGTCATGTTCATGATATGATGAGACAGTAATAAGTAAATTAAACATGATTTCATGGTAATATGGTCAAGAGATAATTTGGCTGCATACCGGCATGATTCATAACTTTAGTTCAATCTTACATTAATGGCTTTAGTCTAGATTGTAAATCACACTCACGAGAACAAGATGAGAGAGGAAGTGCATGCTATCTCCAGGGAACTTCGATGGTACAACCAACTCGGCCTCCATGTGGGAATCCACGGAGAGCGGAGATTTACGGAGGTCTTAGAGACAAGGTTCACTATCTACCGATTCGGAATGACCGATAGAGAGCTTCCAAATCCCCAAGAAAGGGCTGCCTAGATTTGCAAGTGTGTAGTGATGTACGAATCTCATTTCACAAACCACTGGTTTCAATCTTGCGGAAAGCACTTAACATGAGGCATGACATGAAACTATGCACTTAAGTAATCATGGTTTGCAAGATTTTAAGATGACAAATTATCATTTTAATCAAGCTAGAATAGTAATAAGAGCGAATCACAATTTCATGAATGATCATAAATTAAGAAAGCAATTAGAATAATATTCATATAATTAAAGCTTTTAAATGGGTAAACACTTTTAAGCCATTAACAGACATCAAGTAACGATTAGACCCAAGACGTGCAAGTTACACACTAGATACCATGTAAAGCAAACCTCGGGCATGCCTTGAAATATGCATCCAACACAGTGGATGCACTTTAAAACGCAGTGTACAGTGAAAAAGCAGCAAAACTTGAACTTGAGATAAATCGCGTCCACAGGTCAAGCCGCGTTCCTTTTTGAATTGCGTCGGGGGACCCAGACGCGTCTACAGAAAATCTTTTACTTTTAATAAAACTATGGCGGGAAAAGCACCTAAAACACGTCGGGGCCGGCCGCCGCGGTTCAGAGCGACGCTGACTCCCAGGCGGCGTGCAAACCCACACGCAGGTTGACCCGTCAATGCCTTAAACGTGTCGGGTATCATGGACGCCTTTCATATGATCGCGTATCCCCTGCACGATGTGATACCATGCTCTTTAAAAGCGTCCTCTGAACCAGATGCGGTTCAGAGTTCATAACCGAAAACATAAAAAAATGCAGGAACACAGGGGTGCGATTCATGCAACGCTTATATCTCCTAACCTAGGGCTTTTCGAACAAATGTCTCAACTGAAAGCTGTTGGGAACATGACAGAGGAGAGAGTTATGATTTTTAAATAATTTTAAACAGCATTGAGATGCGTGATAAATAGACTTGAACAGAAAAGACCCTAACATGCGTGACTTTGCCAAAACGCCTATAACTCATGATGTACTAAATGGAAAATGATGAAATCAGTGGGAAACAAAAGTTAATTTGATGCTCTACACATTGGTATAGGATTTGTTAAGGTTTGGCCCGAGAAAACCTACCTTCTAAGTTGATGAAGTCTTATTCTTCAGAAATCCTTGTTCAGACCACTATTTGAAGAACGCTTAATACTCCGTGTATACTGCACAAAAATTGTGCATTCCAGTTGGGTTAGGAAGTAGACGTGACCCTATTTCCTAGGGTATAAGCCTTGCACAATGGGATTTAGGTTTGACCTACCTTTGCTCGACTCCAAGGGACGGTTTGCACAGGTCGTAGCAGATGAATAGGGGAAGAAGATGTCCTTCTTGTGGTCGATCCACAGCTCCCCAGCCACCTAGCACTCCTCCACATGACCCCAACAAGTTGTAAAACTCGTCCCTAGGGTTTAATGGAGAGTATTTAAGCAACTATGGTATTTAGGAGTCCTATTGTAACAAGGAAACTAGGGTTGCAGTTTTGACATATTACATTCCTAATTTGGGGATTTCTTCCTCCATTAGAGTGTGTGAGGCTTTAGGAGAATTCCCACCATGGTTAAGTACAAATGTGAGTTGCCAAGAAAGGCTAATTGCCTTAGGATTTTCCCTAATTACCCCTTCTATTTTCAGCCTAATTAGAGTTGCGAATTTCTATGCATTTTCTTGCTTCATTTCATTTTTGGGCCAAATGTTGTCCATTGGCTCAATTATGATATTGGGTCATTAATATATAATGTTGAAAGTCTCTCCAACATTTTTATTTAATTTATGATTGCGTCGTATTCCGTGTTAACGGTTTTCCGACTTGTTTCCTTATTTTGATAATCGGTCACCATGTGATGTACACTTGATTAATTGGATTTTTTCGTCACACGAATTTCTTCGTGGAACACTTAGGAATAATGTGTGGGGTTGATTTATAATTTTACGGAATTTCCGATGTGTTTTAGCACATACGATAATGATACGTATGTTTAAATACTCTGATATTATGGAAATGATTTATTTCTATTTATTTAAATTTTTATGTAATTAAAATTTCCGGGGTGCTACAGAGACCTTGTCACGCCCCGACGCGGAATATCGGAGTGCGAAGACAGTTGCAAGAAAAGGGTATAGAGCGAGTACTAGACATCAAACCATTGCACATTGAATAATACTAAAGAAAATCTTTCTCATTAATAACTTTTCAAATGTCTAGTTACAACCACTAATATCAGAGCCATTCTATAGGGCCCAATTACATTGCAATAGAAGGAAATAACTGACTACAACTCTAAGATAACATAATGACTCGAGGGTACTCTTGGCTTTACTCTTGGTCATTCCCTTCCTCTTGAGTGTATGTGTCATCCTCGGTCTCACCAGAGAACACAACATCAAATAACGTAGGGTGAGCGATAACGCCCAGTAGAACTTAAATCTCAGGCTCAGGCAGGCTTTAAATAATTAACACATTTAATGGCAGAGTATCCAAAGAGAGCAGGTACAAGAGAGTCAAAATATAGCAAGAGATAGCACAACCGGTAACAGGATAGCACAATAGCACGAGATCGTGTATAGTTTCCAAAAATAGCACAAGTATCGAGTATAGCACGAATAGCAGGATGGCCATAGCACAACTAGCACAAGTATGGTAATAGCACGACGAGTATAGCACTTGTTTGTCATTCTAGACATCGAGAGAGTATAGCACGTTTTGTGTTTTGATTGTCATATAGATAGTCGAGATAGATAGCACTTGAGTGTAATGCCAAACACTCTGATCATTTAACTCTCATGGGCACTAGCACTTTCGGGCGCACATCCCAGGACCAGATCGGGCCCTTTATATATTGCCAAGCATTGGTTATATTGTTTATCTTTAGACAATCAGTCAATGGCCAATATAGAGTACCAAGAAGTAGATGAGAGCACTAGATGAATAGACGAGATAGTAGAGTGAACGTGAATAGATGAGCGAGTAGAGTATAAATAAGAGCTAGTGGTTATTGCACGTAATGCGACGAGTAAACAGGTGATAGTAACAGTTGCACAACACGCGCACGTCGTATTGGCAGTCAGGTGGAATTCACGATCTTCCCGCTGGCCATGTTATGCACAATTCCAGAGGTCCGACGTGATTCAATGTAAGAGCGAACTTCTAATAGTCGTTTGGATCATATCGATCCCTAAAGATGTAATGGGTGTTAGGGTACACCGGCTCGTCGACCATGTAGGAATCCATGATCAGAGGAGACTTACGGAGGCCTTGTGCAAGGGTTCACTAGTCCGGCGAAAGGAATATCCAACGGAGAGTTCACCACAAGCCAAGTAAAGTGTGTATATAAAACAGGTGCTCGATGTTCTAGAGGAATTCTAGAACAGTGGAGCGTCGATATCGGTATATAAACCATGCAAGAAACGAATACAAGTCCTTTAAAATAGGGCCATTAATATACTTTATTGCAATAAATTCCCAGATACAATATGAGATATTTTATGCCAGATTTCAGTCATATATAGGTGGTTCATGTGTGTGCATGTGTTAGAGAAATCATAGATAGAAATAAGTCGTGAATATGTATTTTAAATCATTCAATGTAGCTCAATTTTTTAAAACAAGTTTTTACTGGGGGTATAACTATAAAAAGGCGTAAGAATTATTTAAAAAGTGACAGAAATAATTTTATGGGTTTTCATCAAAAACCTGTGAAGGCGACATAGGGTTGTAAGAATAGCGACAGGGACAAGCAGATCGCGACAGGGCATGAAAAGGGTGGCGACAGGGCTGTCTACTCAGGAGGCCAGAATGCGACAGGTGTCCTGTCGCGTTCAGAACGCGACAAGAAAGGGTACTTCCAGACATGTTTTAAATTGATCCAGACATGCAAGGGTACTTCCAGTAATTAGGAATTTGAAAACAATCATGGTATCGACATAGTTCTAACAAGTTGAACAAGAAGCAACCTGATTCCAGGTGCAGCAGAGATGAATGATTTAATTCGGGCAACATGCTTAATAAAAATTAGTGCTTTTTAGGGGAAAAAGATCCCTAACAACAAGTAGTATCTACAGTAAAATTTTCGTAGCATGGGAACAAGTGTACATGGAGATCTGATTTAAACATGATGACTCGAGGTTATCATGTATGCAGAACTTCAAAAATCAAGAACAAAAGATTGGCTCAATGAAAATTATGAAACAAGAGGGCTTTTGTTCCTAGTGATTGGAACTACCTATAGATGGATTTGATTTGGTTTTGCTTGTGAGAATGCCTACCTTTGACTTGATTTGTCTTCTAGGGCTTAGAACTCCAAGAATGAAGGAAGAAGCTTGATGGATCTTCCTCTCCTCGATTTCTCTCCTCCTTGGCCTCTTCTCCACGTCCAAGAACCCCTTTGCACGAGCTAGGGTCGGCCATGAGGGTTTAAGAGGTGTTTATATAAACACAAGTTCCTATTCCTACTACTACTCAAATTCCTCTTAATTCTGAGATTTCCTAACTCCACATTTCCTCTCTTGCTTTCCAATCTCTAATTGGGTTAGGATAGTATCTAAATTCGTGCTAGACTATATGGGTAGGTTTAGGAATCCATTCCAACTCTATTGCTACTTTTATTGCTTTAATAACCCCTTTCCAATTATGATATATAAACTCCGAATTTAGGGTATTTTCTTATTATTCCCCCTTGTAAATTCATATTTTGACCCAATAAATTCTAGATGGTCCATTAAACAAAGCCCATTACTCTTTTCCATTTAATGGGTTTTATTTAATGCTCTTTTCATTTAAATATCCATTTAGCTAGGTTTTAATTCTTTATTTAAATTTTTATTTTTCTTAAAAATTCAGGTTGCTACAGACCTATCCTAATGCATTCTCCGACCCTTTAGCCTATAAAAACACCTCGTTTTCGGCCGGGCTAGGTCTTTGACTATTGTGAAATTTAGGGTTTTCTGTGAGAAAAGGGAGTTTTGGCGAGATTTGATATGGAGTTTGGATGCTTCTTCCGACGATCTTCAATGATAGAGAGGTGCATATGACATCTAGAAAGCTTCTTCAACTCTGAAGATAGACCTACATCGCCAGGAAAGACCGGATTCAAGCAATTTTAGACCTCTTCTTGGCTTGGCCGAGGAGGGCTTCACCGGCAAATCTAGATCATTTTAGATTTATTCCCAGGCAAGTAGCTTAAGGTTTCAATCCATAGACTTGTCCTCTAGGGTTTGCGCAATTGTACGGATTTTTAAATCATGTCCTGAACTCCTAAATTCACCTGATTCTGTGTTAGGTCTGCACTGTGTGCAGACAGGAAGTAGACGCCAACTAGTTGCCATCTTGTTCTTCTGTCGACGGTGAGAGACCCTGTCGTTAACGCTTCTGATGGCCAGGACCATGCCATCAAGTTCACCTATTTTTGCAGAAATACAGGTTAATCTTTGTAATGTGATTTTGCTTGTTCGGTGGTTTGTACATGTTGAGAAAATCAGGATCTGTCAAATATGATACTTAGGTCATATCATGAGGATCTACCAATTTCTGAGCATGATAATAATTAGAAGGATTTCTGTTAATTGAGAATAATTATGTTTTGACTGTGGTAAATTCTGATTAAATGGTTTTGTTGCATGTTATGGATTAAGGAAATTTTAATGATCTTGGAATGATTGTTCTCATGTTTTAGACCTACTAGAACTGACTTATCACTATAAACCATGCTTAATGATTTATCTTATTAATTCCATGTAACCTATGTTAATTATTAAAAATAGTGTTTTTACTCCAAAAATTGTGAACATTTTCAGATGTGTTCCCTATATTGTATGTGAACTGTAGTTAAAATTTGGTAGGATTCTAAGTACTGTGCAGAGTGCTATTAATTTCTGAATTCTTGAACACCATGATATGATAAATTTAAATACAAAATAATTATACATGTTGAAGGGTATTGTTTCAGAAATTTTAATGAAGTTAGAACCACTGTGTGCATGTTTTATATCAGTTAGGATGGATGGTTCACCGTCTACCATGTTCAAATTGAAATATCTTGTAAATTGCATAAAATCTATGTTTAATATTAAAAATAGTTTTACTGCTTCTAAAATTTTGAAAACAAATTATAGATATGTTCCTTATGTTATATCTATCTTGTGGTTAAAATTTGATATTATTCTGAACACTATACATACTGCTATGAATCTCTAAATGATAAATGCATATAGAAATCAATAGACATGATAATGTATATGCATGTTGAATTTTGGATAAAAGTAGTACCATGATAGGTTGCTGTTTCACAGTAGGATTTGATTTCAGAACTGAGAAAATATGATGGGTGATAATGGTATTGTCATCTTAATAAATTATGCATGATTGTACAAAAGAGCATGATTTAGTTATATGAAAATGTTAGTTTCATGTGATAGTTCCATAATTGCATTAATATATATGTTATTGCATTTCTGAAATGATTGGCCAATAAGACATTGCTACTATAGAGATTTCCTACAGAGAACTACACCATGGATGCCCCTATGGTAATGGTTCAACTATATGAAATGACCTATTGAATCTATGGGCAACGGATTGAAATCCTTGAGGTAGACAAGTTCTATTGGTTAAGGTGGGAAGGGCTTTCCCATATTTTGCGCAATAACCATGATTTCATCACTGCTTTGCCTTGGTGATAAGTGAATGACTATATGCTATATGATCTCTATAATAGTGCGGCTATGTCTTGGCAACTAAATGATAAATGACTACATGCTATATGACTACATGCTACATATATATACGCTACATGATTACATGCCATATAAACTACATGTAGTTTGTTATATGTAATATTTATTACATGTTTAAATAATCACTTGCTACATGATGACTGATTGAATGTTGCATAATGTAGGTTAAAGAATTACTTGAATTTGTTTATATACTACATAACATTGGCTACATGATTTTGTTTAAATGCTTTGTGTCATAAGTGGTATCCATATGCTACATGTCATGAAAAAGGTAAATGCATGTGTTAACATGATCCATGTTAAATGATGAATATGATATTACATTTAGTACCATGAGTAGGATTTTGTGAATTTGTCCATGAGATAGTATTTACTGGATAAGCATGTGTTAGTATCATGTTATAAATTGAAAAGAAGTCATGCGTTTGTATTATATAAAATCATGAAATGAAAGCATGTAAGTATACCAATGATCTCCATGTTATAAGTACTCATGTTTAGAAATCATTATTTTACATGTATTAGTATAGTTTTGTTTAAAGGATTCCATGTTTGATTCTTATGTTATAGCATGAACATATAGGAGATTAAATGTTAAATTCTAGTCAGTTAGTAAAATGTTAAATTGTTAGAAATCATGTGTGATAAGTGTATGGTTTGTGATTTGAAGTTGCTTGCTAGTCTATTGTGTAGACTCACCCTTGCTAAACATTTCAGGAGACTTAGAAGTTGAGAACGTGCAAGACCTGAAGAGGAACGTGAAGATTAGATTGAAGACTTGTATTTCAGTTGCTAGTAGGTGATGAAATTTTTAATTTGAGCTTTGGTATTATTGTACTTGGAAACTGGAAACTCTCTATGTGGATGTTATGGTTTATGTTATTTCTTTCATGGACTATATAGACTGTGGTGTGTGGATTAAAAATGTTGATGGAATAAGAGTTGTTTAATTTCCGCTGCAACATTTCATTCTATTTGTGTATATCTCAATCCATATGAATATCATTGGGGTTTTCTCCCCTGTAGCGATTTACTCTGATCCGATGTGGGTTGGTATAACCGTACCGGGTGGAAGTGGGTCGTTACAGAGATGGTATCAGAGCCTTGGGTTGAGATTATACATGGATAGCCATCAACTAAATTCACATGTCTAAGTCTTTATAGTGGATAGCCAAATCCAAGGAATAATTAAGATAGGATTAGAAAAGTGATAAGATGAATGTACGATAATGTGCTAGGTATAGTGATAAATGGATCTTGACATGGTATTTATTTCGTAGGCTATGGTGGAAAGACTTCGAGTTCGAGTGTACCTATCCAAGATGAGGAACCAAGGAGGACTGCAAATGAGCAGCAAGAGGTACCAACACCTCAGGGACCATTTGCGCCACCCCCGCCACAGTTAGTCGACTACAGCACGATCATGCAAGGACTCCTACAAGTGATGCAGACTCAAGCGCAGATGCAAGCAGCTCTTTAGATGCAGCTTCAGGATCAGGTTCCGGCACTGGCTCAGCAGGACCGTAGTGTAGGAGGAGTACTGATCATGGAGAGGTTCAGGAGGATGGCTCCGCCTTCTTTAAGGGGGAGAGTGATCCATTAGTTGCGGAGAGTTGTCTTAGAGAGATCGAGAAGATATTCAGAGCTATCAGGTGTGCCGAAGATGACAAGATTAGTTTGGCAACATACATGCTTCAGAGCGAGCGGATGCGTGGTGGTCTTCTGTTCTTCGCATGCAGTTCAAGGGAGTGGAGCTAGATGTGACTTGGGGAGAATTCGTGAGGTTATTTGAGGTCAAGTATGTTCATGAGCATATACAAGATAAGATGGAAGAGAAGAAGGCTCGGATGAAGGGAGTGCCAGAACCATTCCAGTGGCAAAAAAGGAAGATGAGGAAGCTCATGGAGAAGCAACAACCAGCTTTAGTGTCAGCAAAGTTAGTAGTTTCTTTAGGCAGTGAGAAGCCCGAGTGTGTGCATTTCAGAAAACGGCATGGCGGAGACTTGTGTTGGACTAGGAAGGGAAGATGTTTAAAGTGTGGCAGCAAGAATCATCGGATTAGAGAGTGTCTGAATCTGAAGAAGTTTGTTGCACGGGATGTACCAACAGCAAAGAAGCCAGCAACAAAAACTCAAGCACCAGCGAGGGTGTATGCATTGACTGGAGGCGACACCGACGATGTCACCACAGGTACATGATCCGATCTTCGAGGATGAAGATCATTTTAAGGGGCAGAGGTGTGAGGCCCCCGAATTTTGTTCACTTTATATTCTATATATGTGATGTTTACTTGTTCTTGCTTATATGTATATTAAATTTATGCATATTATAATTATTTAATTACTCATGTGTATATTATGTATATATATATTTTTCTGTGGATGAGTGCTTAGCTAATTTTATACATCATAGAATTATTTAAATCCTATGTATATTGAATTAAGAGATGTTGTGCGTATAATATGTAGTTATTGCTAAATATCTTATGGATATATATGAGTTTATTTCTATGCATGTAATATATATTTAATAGGCAGGCATTATCAAATTTGTAGAAGTGCAAAGTATATGCATTTAATCTATGCATGTAGTATGTAATTATGTTGTATAATATATATATGTGTGTGTGTTGAACTTTGTGTATGTAATATCTACTTATTTTCGTACCTATTAAATTGTTATGATGTGTTAATACATCTATTTTAAATGAATAGTTGTTTTCTCTGGCCGAGATGCACAGTTGGCGGCTGCATCCTGTGCCGCTGACTGCATGCCCTGATGGTTAGCGTCCAGATCGATGGACGTCTACCTATCTATTGGTGGCCCATATGTGGATGCCAAGCTCCCAGCTGTGTGACGGTTTTAGATTTGGTAATGCTCGCGTTTGGTCCGGTTTCAGTTTAGGAAAGCCATGCAAAATGGTAGAGACCTACCCTAATGCATTCTCCAACCCTTTAGCCTATAAAAACACCTCGTTTTTTCCGGGCTAGGTCATTGACTCTTGTGAAAAGTTAGGGTTTTCTGTGGGAAAAAGGAGTTTTGGTGAGCTTTGATCTGGGGTTTGGATGCTTCTTCCGGCGATCTTCAACGACTAGAGGTGCATTGACATCTAGGAAGCTTCTTCAACTCTGAAGATAGACCTACATCGACAGGAAAGAGACCAGATTCAAGCAGTTTTAGACCTCTTCTTGGCTTGGCCGAGGAGGGCTTCACCGGCAAATCTAGATCGCTTTAGATTTATTCCCAGGCAAGTAGCTTAAGGTTTCAATCCATAGACTTGTCCTCTAGGGTTGGGCATTTGTACGGATTTTTAAATTGTGTCCTGGACCCCTAAATTCACCTGTTTCTGTGTTAGGTTTGCACTGTGTGCAGACAGGAAGTAGACGGCCAACTAGTTGCCGTATAGTTCTTGTGTCGACGGCGAGAGACCCTGCCATTAACACTTCTGACGGCCAGGACCATGCCGTCAAGTTCACCTTTTTTTGCAGAAATACTGGTTAATCTTTGTAATGTGATTTTGCTTGTTTGGTGGTCTGTACATGTTGAGAAAATCAGGATTTGTCAACTATGATATTTAGGTCATATCATGAGGATCTACCAAATTTCTGAGCATGATAATAATTAGAAGGATTTCTGTTAATTGAGAATAATTATGTTTTGACTGTGGTAAATTCTGATTAAATGGTTTTGTTGCATGTTACGGATTAAGGAAATTTTAGAGATCTTGGAATGACTGTTCTCATGTTTTAGACTGGCTAGAACCGACTTATCACTGTAAACCATGCGTAAATGATTTATCTTATTAACTCCATGTAATCTATGTTAATTATTAAAAATAGTGTTTTTACTCCGAAAATTGTGAAAATTTTAATATGTTCCTTGTATTGTATGTGAATCGTAACTAAACTTTGGTAGGATTCTAAGCACTGTGCAGAGTGCTATTAATCTCTGAATTCTTGAACACCATGATATGATAATTTTAAATACAGAATAATTATACATGTTGAAGGGTATTGTTTCAGAAATTTTAATGAAGTTAGAACCACTGTGTGCATGTTTTATATCAGTCAGGATGGATGGTTCACCGTCTACCATGTTCAAATTGAAATATCTTGTAAATTGCATAAAATCTATGTTTAATATTAAAAATAGTTTTACTGCTTCTAAAATTTGAAAACAAATTATAGATATTTCCTTATGTTATATCTATCTTGTGGTTAAAATTTGATATTATTCTGAACACTATACATACTGCTATGATCTCGAAATGATAAATGCATATAGAAATCAATAGACATGATAATGTATATGCATGTTGAATTTTGGATAAAAGTAGTACCATGATAGGTTGTTGTTTCACAGTAGGATTTGATTTCAGAACTGAGAAAATATGATGGGTGATAATGGTATTGTCATCTTAATAAATTATGCATGAATGTACAAAGAGCATGATTTAGTTATTGAAAATGTTAGTTTCATGTGATAGTTCCATAATTGCATTAATATATATGTTATTGCATTTCTGAAATGATTGGCCAATAAGACATTGCTACTATAAAGATTTCCTACAGGGACTACACCATGGATGCCCCTATGGTAATGGTTCAACTATATGAAATGACCTATTGAATCTATGGGCAACAGATTGAAATCCTTGAGGTAGACAAGTTCTATGGTTAAGGTGGGAAGGGCTTTCCCCGATTTTGCGCAATAACCATGATTTCATCACTGCTTTGCCTAGGTGATAAGTGAATGACTATATGCTATATGATCTCTATAATAGTGCGGGCTATGTCTTGGCAACTAAATGATAAATGACTACATGCTACATGTCTATACACTACATGATTACATGCCATATAAACTACATGTCGTTTGTTATATGTAATTTATTACATGTTTAAATGATCACTTGCTACATGATGACTGATTGAATGTTGCATAATGTAGGTTAAAGAATTACTTGAATTTGTTTATATACTACATAACATTGGCTACATGATTTTGTTTAAATGCTTTGTTTCATAAGTGATATCCATATGCTACATGTCATGAAAAAGGTAAATGCATGTGTTAACATGATCCATGTTAAATGATGAATATGATATTACATTTAGTACCATGAGTAGGATTTTGTGAATTTGTCCATGAGATAGTATTTACTGGATAAGCATGTGTAGTATCATGTTATATTGAAAAGAAGTCATGTGTTTGTATTATATAAAATCATGAAATGAAAGCATGTAAGTATGCCAATGATCTCCTGTTATAAGTACCCATGTTTAGAAATCATTATTTTACATGTATTAGTATAGTTTTGTTTAAGGGATTCCTTGTTTGATTCTTATGTTATAGCATGAATATATAGGAGATTAAATGTTAAATTCTAGTAAGTTAGCAAAATGTTAAATTGTTAGATAGCATGTGTGATAAGTGTATGGTTTGTGATTTTATGTTGCTTGCTGAGTCTATTGTGTAGACTCACCCTTGCTAAACATTTCAGGAGACTTAGAAGTTGAGAACGTGGCAAGACCCGGGGAGGAACGTGAAGATTAGATTGAAGACTTGTATTTCATTTGCTAGTAGGCGATAAAATTTGTAATTTGAGCTTTGGTATTATTGTACTTGGAAACTGGAACTGGCTATGTGGATGTTATGGTTTATGTTATTTCTTTCATGGACTATATAGACTATGGTGTGTGGATTAAAAATGTTGATGGAATAAGAGTTGTTTAATTTCTGCTGCAACATTTCATTCTATTTGTGTATATCTTAATCCATATGAATATCGTTGGGGTTTTCTCCCTTGTAGTGATTTACTCTCATTCGATGTGGGTTGGTATAACCGTACCAGGTGGAAGTGGGTCGTTACACTTATATTGTTTTCTCTTGGATGATCACTGTGATACCTCAATTCTCTAGGCAGTCATTCTTGACCTTCTTCTTGTTGTTGAAGTTCCTCTAGTGTCGGAGCTTCCTTTTCTTCTTCTTTCTCTCCTTCTTCAAGAGATGTCTGTTCTAGATCCCTGCACAAATCTTCAACACAATCTTCTTCTATTCTCTTAATAGAAGGGTTAGTCTCATCAAATAGGATATGCACTGTTTGCTCTACAGTTAAGGTTCTCCTATTAAACACTTCATATTCTCTAGTTTTGAAATATATCCTAACAGAAAACCTTCATCACTTTTAACATCTAATTTTCCCAAGTTATCTTTACCATTATTCAAATAAAAGCACTTACAACCAAAAGGTCGAAGATGACTGATGTTGGACTTTTTCTCCTTGTATACTCATAAGGTGTCCTCTTTAGGATTGGTCTGATCATGCATCTGTTGATGATGTAGCAGGCTGTGTTGACTGCTTCTGCCTAGAAGTATCTTGGTAATTGTAGTCTGTAAGCATAGTTCTGGCCATGTCTAGCAGTGTTCTATTCTTCCTTTCTGCTACTCCATTTTGTTGAGGTGTTCTCCATTTTCTTCACAGAACTTCACAAAATCTTCATTCTTGAATTCCCCACCATGATCAAATCTGATAGTGATTATCTGAAACTTCTGGTTCTTCTGTACTAATTTGTTGAACTTCAGAAAAGCTAAAAAGGTTTCTGATTTGGCTTCCAAAAAAGATACCCAAGTGTACCTTGAGTAGTCATCTACAATTACATAGCTATACACTTTTCCTCCAAGACTAACTGTTCTTATAGGTTCAAATAAGTCCATGTGAATCAGCTCCAAAGGCTTGGATGTTGTAACCACCGTTTTGGACTGAAATGATGTCTTGGTTTGCTTCCCCTTTGCACAGGCTGTACAGATTCCAGACTTCTTTAATTTCATCTTCGGGAGACCTTCAACTAGATCATGCTTGATTAATTTCTTAATTACTGAAGTGCTTGCATGTCCTAGTCTTCTGTGCCACAAATCAGTTTCTTCACTCTTGGTGGTTGCAAGACACAAATTTACTTCTTTTAGTTCTGCTAACTGTAAGGTGTACAGATTCTTGATTCTTTGAGCTTCAAATACTAGTTTTCCATCTTTTTGAATAATATATTTGTCATTCTGAAATTTTACTAGGTGACCCTTGTCACACATTTGACTGATGCTAATAAGGTTGTGCTTAATCCTTCTATATGCATAACATCTTCTATCAGATTCTTTTCTTTTGTTCTACTGTTCCACATCCTAAGACCTTTCCTTTTTCATTATCTCCATAAGTGACCTGACACTTTCATCTCTAAAGTTTGTAAATAACTTCCTATCACCTGTCATATGTCTTGAGCACCCACTATCCAAATACTATTTGGATGCTCTCAGGCAACCCTGCAAACAAACTTAAGTTGTAACTTTTGGTGCCCAATTTTCTTGGTCCTTGATGGTTAGTCTTAGGGATCCAACGCAAATGTCTAGTTGTGCATGTGCTGATAGTGTGTCCTAGCTGGTTACAGTGACTACAACATAAATTAAAAGCATTCTTCATGTGTGTAGTGTTGTTAAATTTCTGTTTTTGTTTGCAAGCATATTGGTTAACCTTTTTAGGATTTTTAATTCATTTTTCTCTTAGAAATTGTGGCGTTGGATACTTTTCAGGATACACAATATTTTCTTCATTATGTGGAGGTGTATATCCTACTCCGTATTTCTTCTTACCTGTCCTAGAACCTTTTAGTCTAACAAACAAAGATGTTTTACAGTTTGATATTTTCTCTATGGTAGCTCTTAGATAGTTGTTTTCTTCTTTTAATTTTTCTTCATCCTTTAATTCTTTTAGACTTGATTCTATTTCCATGATTTTACTGTTTTTATTTTTTAAGTCTTCACACAGTAATTCATTTGCTCTTTTAGTTTCATTTAAACTTTGTCCTAACCTTTCTGTTTCATTTTTCAGGAAGGTGTTGACCTCTTCTTGATTTAGTAAATTTAGCTTAACTATTTTTATTTATTAACTACTATTTTATATTTTTCATATAATTTGTTGAAGGCATCTTCAAGGCTATCAGAATCAGATTCAGAACATGATGTGAAGGAGGTTTCAGAATTTACCTGATCCAGTCCTGCCATGAGGGCTAGATTTGCCTTTTCTTCCTCTTCAGATTCTGAACTTGAAGAGTCTAACTGGTGGCTTCTTCGTTATCCCATGCTATTGCCATTGTCTTTTTCTTGTACCTTCTAAATTTCTTTTCTTTTCCTTTCTTCTTCTCAGATCTTTCTGCTTGATCCTTCCTCTTCAGCTTGGGACATTCAGACTTGTAATGTCCTGATTGATTGCACTCGTAGCATGTTGGTTCTTTCTTCTTGTCCTTCTTGAAGAATCTCTTAGAACTAAACTTCTTTTTCTTTGCAAGGATTCTTTGCAGTTTCCTTGACAACATAGCTTCATCATCACTATCATCTGATTTCTCCTTTGAATCTTCAGAGGAGGAGGAATCTACAACTTTCAAAGCATTTGGCATTTTCTTTTTCGATGAATTTTTAGAAAATCTTTCCATGTTAACTTCATGAGCCATTAGGGATCCAATTAATTTATCAATGGAAAGCTGAGTTAGATCATGTGCTTCCTCAATGGCAGTGACCTTAGAGGTCCAAACATTTTTTAATGATCTTAGGATTTTTCTCACAGTTTCTTCATTTGTAAGAACCTTTCCTAGAGAACTCAATCCTACTATTATATTTGAAAAACGATTGTCCATCTGAGTTATGTTTTCATTTGGAAGCATTTTAAATTGTTCATACTAGGATATAAGAATATCTATCCTAGTTTGTTTTTGTCACGCCCCGACGCAGAATATTGGAACGTGAGGCAGTTGCAAGTAATGGGTACAGAGCGTATAATAGACATCAAACCATTAGACCAAGAATAAATACTAAAGCAAATGCATCTCATTAATAATTCCTCAAATGTCTATTACAACCACTAATATCAGAGCCATTCTATAGGGCCCAATTACATTGAATAAAAGTAAAAGACTAAACTCAGACTCAAACATAATACTAAGACACCAGGGTACTCTTGACTTCACTCTTGGTCATTCCCTTCCTCTTGAGTGTAATTATCTTCCTCGGTCACACCTGAGAACACATGACAAATAACGCAGGGTGAGCTATACGCCCAGTAGGTCTTAAATCTCATGATCAGGCATGCTTTAAATGATTAATGTATTAAAAGCAGAGTCACAACATGATAGAGCGAGAGAGTCAAGTAACGCAAGAGATAGCACAATAGCATGTGATTGAAATAGCACAAGTTTCCAAATATAGCACAAAGCATGAAGGCCATAGCACAATGTATAACAATAGCACAACGAGTATAGTATAGCACTTTGACTGTCATTTAGATAGTCAAGATAGATAGAACTTGAGCATAATGCCAAACACTCTGGTCAATTAACTCCCGCGGGCAAATAGCACTTTTGGGTGCACCTCCCAGGACCAGACCGGGCCCTTTATATATTTCCAGGCATTAGTTATATTGTTTATCTTTAGACAATCAGCCAATGGCCAATAGAGAGTACCAAGAAATAGATGAGAGTACTAGATGAATAGACAAGTGTATAGAGAACATGAATAGATGAGCGAGTAGAGTATAGATGAGAACTATAGGTCATTGCACATGAAACGACGATTAAACGGGCGATAGTAATAGTTACACAACATGCATAATTGGTGTTGGCAGTCAGGTGGAATTCACTACCCTTCCACTGACCATGTTATGCATAGGTCCAGAGGTCCGGCGTGATTCTAGATAAGAGAGAGAGAGCAAACTAAGGACGTTTGGATCTTATTGATCCCTAAAGGGTATCATGGGTATTAGGGTACAACCAGCTCGTCGTCATGTGGGAATCCATGGACAGAGGAGTCTTACGGAGGCCTTGAATAAGGATTCACTAGTTCGGCAGAAGGAATATCCGACGGAGTTTGTCCAAGTCAAGAGAAAGTGTACATATAGAAACAAGTACTCGACATTCTAGAGGAATTCTAGAACACTGGAGCATCGGTAACAGTATTCCCAAAACAACGCGAGAAACGAAGACAATCCATTTAAAATAGGGTAATTTAAATACATTATTGAAATAAATCTAGGTATATATATGAGATATTTCATGTCAAGTCAACTCATCATGGATGGGTACAAGTATGTTCATGTGATAAAGAGAATCATGGATATGAAAAGATCATGTGTATGGCTTTTAATTAACCAATTACATGTCCAAGTTTAACAGCATCATTTACTGTGTTTAAGACAGTTAACAGGGTATGTGGTTATAGTAGAAAGTCAAGATTTGCAAAAATATAGAGTTTTCATGCAAGACCAGAAGGCGACGTACCCCTGTATAGGTCGTGATAGGGTACAGCCAGAACGTGACAGGGACTTTCACATAACGCGACGGTCGGTCAGGACAGGCAGCCAGAACGCGACGCCATGCCTGTTGCGTTTAGAACGCAACAGGTTTCTTCGTGATCAGCCTGAGAATGCGGCCTATCGGGCGTCGCATTCTCAGGTCCTACGCCTGAGTCGAGCGGGAAAAGGAATTGCCTTGGATTGCAGTCCAGGCTTTCCCCATTTTCATACAGGGTCGTTAAAAATAAAAATCCTATGTATAGTTGACGAAAAATCGCGAAACCACTTGCAACAAATCTAGACATGCGAGGGTATATGTTTGGTTATGTGTTTTGGAATTTCCTAAAGTTGTATTTTAATGATGACCCTTAACATCACTCGTACCTTGATTTTGATGATGACATATTCAACATGTTATACATTTTATACATATCACAACAATGCTTAAACAACATGTTTTTGATGTTTAATATCTCACATTTTAATGATAATATCTTGTATTAATGGTTTACACTTATATTTTCAGGTTTACACAAATTTGTCACAGTGGTGTCGACATAGTCCACCTGTGTGTCGACACTAGCTGACTGTCCTAGAAGCATGTTCTGAGAGAAGCAACCAGTGGTGTCGACACAGTCCACCTGTGTGTCGACACTAGATGACTGTCCCAGGAAGCATCAGAACAGTTGAAGCCAGTGGTGTCGACACAGTCTGCCTGTGTGTCGACACACTTCGACTAAAGCTCAAAAGCGGGAATTTTTCTGGACACGTGGCTGCTTAGGAATCAAAGGATTTGACCTAGATTTCCATGCCCATGCACCCCAAGGCACTTTATGGACCTATGGGGCTATAAATACCCATGATCCTCGTACCCCAAAGGGAACCAGCCCATACAACTCCCAGAAAAGCTTTTGGCGGCAAAAGGGGCTCTTCCAGGTCTTGCTCCTCTCCAAAGCTACAGGCCATCCTTTCAAGAGGAAGGACGTGGGATTCAAGGCCAATCTCTAGAGAGAAGTGTGATGTGCTGAGAAAGGAGCAGATCTAACTGAAGAGCAGCAGTAGAAGAAGAGTTTCTGGCAATTCAGATGCCAGTGGAGCAGAGCATCACAAATTGAAGGGGATCTTCATCGAATTCTTTCAAGTCTCTTCAATTCGAGCTTCTTCAACACCTCTTCACCAAGGAACATTCAATCTACATCTATTTTACCCATTTCTTGGATTGTTCTCTCACTTTCGTCTGTGAGATCTGTGCATGAAGTTCTGTACATTTCTATGTACGATTGAGTCTGTGAATCAGATCATTGTAGAGGATCTGATTTCTTTTGTTTTTGATCAAGCCCTTTGTGGTTTGAGCCGTCGTGCTCAATTTGGAGTCATTGTGCTCCTGTTGTGGTTTGAGCCGTTATGCTCAGTTTTTGGAGTCGTTGTGCTCCAGGTTGTGTGTTTGAGCCGTCGAGCTCAAGGGCGTTTGGAGTCGTCATGCTCCAGTGTGAGTTGTACTCTTTTGAGTAGTAGAGCCTCACTATGTGAGGGGTGGTTGTAGGAATCACTGGTGTGATTTTCGAACCACCTAAAAATCCTTTGTGCAATAGTTTGATCTACTTGTCTTCACTAGATGCTTGCATAGGATTTCGCTTTCACACTAAGTGTTTAATTGCTTCCACATTATCTTCACACACCCACACTTCGGATTAGTAAATTGTTTGTCTGAATTAATCTCTGATTCGAAGTAATTTTGAATTACTTAAGCTTCCACAGTAATTGGTGTTAGATCTATTCAACCCCCCCCCTTCTAGATATGATCCATCCACCTATTCGATCCTACAATTGGTATCAAAGTAGGTTAACCACTCTAATTGTTAGATCTAATTCCTTGTTACATTGATTCACTGTGATTAGATCTAACAGTTTTTTGAGTTTTGGTATAATGGCAAATTGCTTTAATCTGCATGAATTTCCTGTTATAATTTCAGAGAAATCCCCAAGCTCATTTTCATAGGATTTTTCAGAGATTCACAAGAAAAGGAGCAAAAGAAATTCACAAGTACTTAATGGCAAAGAAGAGCTTCAATGAATCTAGAAAATCAACATTCAAAGACTTTGGCTCTAACAGCACATTCCATGAGCTCAGAGCATTCTTCATCCTCTTCAAAACACAGAGTTCAAATGGGTCTACAAGGTCAGGTAAATCAATTCCATATCCATTTATGTATTCTAATTCTGATTCTGATGCAGATGAAGACATGTCTTATGTTGAATTGATTGAATTCTATGAGAAGATACAAAATCTTAATGCAAAGCTGAACACTAAAATAAAGATTTGAAAAAGACTTTAAAACATTGCCACAAAGAAAGTAAAAATTTGAAAAATATACTTAAATTGCTCCAGAACAATGATAAAGATCCTTCACAAGAAATGAGAATTTGAAAATTGAAGTTCAGAAACTGAATTCTGAAAAGAAAGTTTGAAAGATAAAATCAAAATTTGTGAAAACAAGTTGTCCAAGTTGAAAGAAAATCATGATCATTGGAATATGAAAATCTTGATTTGAAAGATGAAAATGAAAATTGATTGATCTCAATGAAAACTTCAAATTGATAATGATCAATTAAACAGATTTCTAACATGGCTCATGATCATCAAATAAATGAAAGATGTAAACAACTTGTTGACAAAATAGTCATCTAAAAAGAAGATTGAATGCTTGTTGCATGAAAAACCATTGGACAATGACTGTATCAATTTAAGTAATAAACTGCTGATTTGGAAAAATAATTGCTCAATTTGAAAATGAAAAGAACATATAAAAGGTTTGGATGTCATGCTAAATAAACTTCAATTTCAGAAAAAGAAGTTGTTGCATTAAAAGTAGAGAAACAGAAGTTTCAAGATGAATTGAAGAATACTACACACAAGTCTTGCTTCTGTAAAAATAAGGAAAATGAAAGAAACCAAATTAATATTTGTTAAAGCTACTGCGAACAAGAACTTGATATCTCTAATGAAAAATCAGTGAAAGTTTATGTTAAGAAAAATATTTAAAAACAAAATGAGAAAAATGGCAAAAATGCTGCTAAGAAGAAGATCTTGTTTCTGTGAAAAACAAGAAAATTGAAACAGAAAAACAACCAATTTACACGGATTCCTCCATCTTTTCCACACTTCAGAAGTGTTTCAAAGAAAGTTCAATATTCACACATACCAAGAGCCACCAAAAGGTACCTCCTTCTCCTCATGGTAAGCCTCCTCACATGAAAAGGAGATTCCAGCAAATGAATACATGCCAAGGTAAGTACTAGGTAAGAAATGATCTCATTTGCTTTAATTGTAATAAACCTGGTCATTTAGCCAAATTTTGCTGGAATAGAGATCAACATTTCCATAAATATGCCAAATCAGTCCAGTGCTTCACATGTCATAAATTTGGGCATACTTCTAGGAAATGTTGGCATAGAATTGATAATCTTGTGCATGCTTCCATGTTTCATGTTAATGTACATAAGAATAAAGATCATGTTCATGCTGAAAACACTCAGAAATTCCATGTACATGAAAATAGAATTGTTGTACAAAAGATCTCTTCTGAATTCCATGTTAAAAATCTCAATAATAAAAATCTAAAAAATAGAAAACAATTGTTCAGTATGTGAGTGGTGCATTCTATACTAATAACTCTAAGATTAGAAACTAAGATTATAGTGTTTCTAGTCTTCAGAAAAATGCACCCAATATAAAATCCTTTTGGATTCAAAAATCGTTGTTGCAGATTCATGGAAGATCCTTAGGACCCAACAAGTTTGGGTTCTGAAATGCACTGCCTGAATGCTGGATGCAGAGATCCTTGTAGTCAATTTCAAGATGAAGGCTTCATGACTAAGGCTACAAGGAAAGTAAGTGAAGAGAATGAAAGAAAATGAAAATCTCACCAGGTAAATACTTCTGAGAGATTCCCTGCTAAATAAAACTGAAATCAATTGGGACTCTTATGCAAGATCAATTGGTATATCAAATGGTGAACTGTGGAAGGACAAGTCAGGCTTGTCTGGAAACTATCATTATGTGTGAGGAATAACCTCCGCCAAGTACCAATGATCTTCCTTGTGTAGAGTGATTAATTTAAAATAAAAAAAGGTTGTGATTGAAACATGACTGCTTGTTTATTTCATTTCTTCCATGATGATTTTTGCTTGAATTACTTGCAAAGTTTTCACATCATGCACATATAACTAAGAATCATGATTTTGTTGAAAAAGCTCAGAAACTCCATGTGAAATAAATTGCACATTTCATGAAAACATAGGTACATTAATAAAGAATAATTGTGTTATGGAACTAATGCTGCTCATAGTTTCATTAATGACAAAAGTGCATCTATACCAATAAGAAATTCTCTTGGATTCAAAAGGTTCATTGCTGCAATCTAACTCTTCCTCCACTACAGGACCCAAGTAGGTATGAGTCTCAAGGCCAACTGATCAGCAAGTTGATGATCCTTGTAGCCATACATTTCCATCTGAATCAAGACAATGGTTATGCAAGGCAAGAAAAATTGGAAACCATAAGTAAAATCCAAATGAAGATTGTTCAGTAAAACCTCATATCATTTCCAGGTCCAACTGCTTAAGTTAAAGAAATTTCTTAGAGTCTTATCTGAACAATGAAGAGTGTGTTTTGATGTTGCTTCCAACAATAACTTTGTGTCATAACAATTGGAATCATGTTTGTATTATCATGCTTGCTTACTGTGCCCATGATTCTGTGTGCATATCAACTGCTTTGACTTTTTGGTATATCAAATGATGACATGTGGAAAAATAAGTTATGCTTGTTTGGAAGCTATCATTATGCGTGAGTAAAATACTCCGCCAAGTACCCGAAGTCATGTTATGCTTAAAGCTAATTGTGTGCATAATCATGTGTGAATTGCTTGCTAGCTTTTTCATTCCATGCACATATTAAGGGGGAGTAAATTTGAAAAAGTGCAAAAATATTCTTGAAAATGCAATGAATTTCATGCTAAAACTAAGGAATAATTGACCTTTTTGCGTGGCTATGTGTATATCAATGGTGAAATGTGAAGGATAAGTTAGGCTTGTCTGGAACTATAATCATGTGTGAGAAAAATTCTCTGCCAAGTATCAATAGTTTTTTTCCTGCATAAAGATCATCAAGAAAAATGAAAATCTCAAAAAAAAGTTTTATTTTAAGTCTTTGAAATATTTTTGAGTTTTTGAAAAACTTTTCTCCTTCAAAATTGCATGTTGATGTATGCTTGATCATTTCATATCATGCATATCTTATGGGCGAGTGAGTCAAAAGAATCTTTCAGTGAAATGCTGGAGAATATTCTTTCATATCTCATTCATCAACAACTCTCATTCAGTTTGTTGAAAAATATTCTTGCAAAGCTGCTTAATAAAAGTTTTCCTGTTCTTGCAAATAAATTCCTCACTCTCACATTGCATTGGCATTCTTAGTATATCAATGGTGATTTGAAGAAAGACAAGTCAGGCTTGTTTGGACACTTTCACTATGCGTGAGTATATGTCTCCGCCAAGTATCAAGAGCCTTGTATGCAGTTGTTGAGGGGGAGTCTCTGTCTTTCAATAACATTCTTGTTCATTCTATTTTCACTTCATTCCATTCATATTTCTTCATAATCTCATGTTCACCTTGTAAGGGGAGATACAGAAAGGGGGAGTCATTGTTACATTCCTTGACCTCACTTGTCTATCTTGAACCCCAAAATTATCAGAATTTTTGAGTCATTGTGATATTTTCTTATGAGAGAATTAAGACATTGAAACTAAATTCATTGTGCATTTAGTTTAATTTCAAAGATTCATTAGCATTTCAAGGTTAAACAATCTTAATACTGAATGTCTTTAACATGACTTGCAAAACACTTATATGCACATGAGTGGCTTTACTATTTAACATGTGCATGTTTAAGCTTCATTTTTACCACATGTTAAGAATATTTTTCTAAATTCGTAGTCATGACTTGTCTGGTCAAAGCAAACATATTCCTGCAAACATCAAAATAAAATGATCAACATCTGGAAAGATACAAACAGAGCAATGCAATTCTTGAACCACTGAGTAATCGGCCATTTCACCTAAAAAGTGAATTGCTTCGCGTCAAAAAGTGTAAATCAAATTTTCAACTCTGTATAAGATAATGAAAGTTAAACCACTGAGTAATCAGGAGGTTTTGCATCTGATCAATGTGATCTCTTGCACTAAAAAGTGATATTTAACTAATTTATTCTTATATTCTTTCACAGTTAAAAATGAAAGAAATCAATTGACAGGATGGAAAAGCTTAAGACCTTAATAAAGTTCATGTATACTGAGATTAGACCTATTATTCTACATTGTGTTAAAATTAAGCTCCTAACATCCTTGTTAAATACTTCTGCTCACTCATATAGGTCACTTTACTTCACATTTGCATCATTATTTTAACTACATTAAGATCATTATATCTTGTAATACTGTGTTGAGTGTGTCTTTGTGATTAAACTTTTTGCACAATAACCAAAACATAGTAATTCTCTCATTTGACAATTCACTTTGCCTCACTTATTTTGATTATTTCTGACAATTCATTTCCTACATTTCATTTCTTGATCTCCTACAATCTTTGTTTCTCTCTCTTATCTATCTTTTTGATGCTGTCAAAAAGGGGAGAAAGTTCTTTAAAGGGAGAAAGTTTCTTATGGAGAAAGTTCAAATGGTGAATATGGTCAAGGGGGTTATTGAAGTCAAGGGAGTCAGGCTATTGGGAGATTGTGCATATATTTTGTCATCATCAAAAGGGGAGAATGTTGTGTTGAGTGTGTTTTGGAATTTCCTAAAGTTGTATTTTAATGATGACCAATGAACATCACTCATACCTTGATTTTGATGATGACATATTGAACATGTTATACATTTTGTACATATCACAACAATGCCTAAACAACACGTTTTTGATGTTTAATATCTCACGTTTTAATGATAATATCTTGTATTAATGGTTTACACTTTATATTTTCAGGTTTACACAAATTTGTCACAGTGGTGTCGACACAGTCCACCTGTGTGTCGACAGTAGCTGACTATCCTAGAAGCATGTTCTGAGAGAATCAACCAGTGGTGTCGACACAGTCCACCTGTGTGTCGACACTAGATGACTGTCTGAGGAAGCAGTCAGAACAGTTGAAGCTAGTGGTGTTGACACAATCTGCCTGTGTGTCGACACACTTCGACTAAAGCTCATAAGTGGGAATTTTTCTGGACACGTGGCTGCTTAGGAATCAGGGGATTTGACCTAGATTTCCATGCCCATGCACCCCAAGTCACTTTATGGACATATGGGGCTATAAATACCCATGATCCTCGTACCCCAAGGGAACCAAGCCCATACAACTCCCAGAAAAGCTTTTGGCGGCAAAAGGGCTCTTTCAGGTCTTGCTCCATCTCCAGAAGCTGCAGGCCATCCTTTCAAGAGGAAGGACGTGGGATTCAAGGCCAATCTCTGGAGAGAAGTGTGATGTGTTGAGAAAGGGAGCAGATCCAACTGAAGAGCAGCAGCAGAAGAAGAGTTTCTGGCAATTCAGATGCCAGTGGAGCAGAGCATCACAAATTGAAGGGGATCTTCATCGAATTCTTTCAAGTCTCTTCAATTTGAGCTTCTGCAAGACCTCTTCACCAAGGAAACTACATCTATTTTACCCATTTCTTGGATTGTTCTTCTCACTTTCGTCTGTGAGATCTGTGCATGAAGTTATGTACAGATTTCTATGTACGATTGAGTCTGTGAATCAGATCATTGCTAGAGGATCTGATTTCTTTTGTTTTTGATCTAGCCTTTTGTGGTTTGAGCCGTCGTACTCAATTTGGAGTCATTGTGCTTCTGTTATGGTTTAAGCCGTTGTGCTCAGTTTTTGGAGTCGTTGTACTCCAGGTTGTATGTTTGAGCCGTCGAGCTCAAGGTGTTTGGAGTCATCATGCTCCGGTGTGAGTTGTACTCTTTTGAGTAGTGGAGCCTCACTGTGTGAGGAGTGGATGTAGGAATCACTGGTGTGATTTCCGAACCACCTAAAAATCCTTTGTGCAATGGTTTGATTTGCTTGTCTTTGCTAGATGCTTGTATAGGATTTCACTTTCACACTAAGTGTTTAATTGCTTCACACATCATCTCACACACCCACACTTCAGATCAGTAAATTGTTTGTCTGAATTG
>JACBKR010002186.1:0-36498 GCA_014218235.1 Colocasia esculenta
ACACATGGATGACTAAAGGCGGCAAGGAAAGATAGCAACAAGCACGATGTGCACTAGAGGTCCCACCGTGATCGTCAGAAGGTGTAATCACCGGATTTGCTCCCAAAAAATGATGATTGAAATAAGGAAAATATACCGTGATCGCCACCAAAATAGTTGCAAAACAAGTATGGAAAGAACATCAAAATAAAGGGAAACCCATTAGAGAACATTTCAAATAAAGGTTCTTTCTCTTCCTGCTCCTCAGTGGCCAAGGGGTAGGAGCCTCGTGCTGCTACTATCTCTGAACCCTGCCAAGAACATCAAAATAAAGGGAACCCCATTAGAGAACTCGTTATGAAGAATCTATCCTAAAAATATGAACAACATGAATTAATGGAGGGAACTCACGTGGGGTGGGTTTTAACCCTTTGGGTGATTGAAATAGGTGTGGTGGAGTGTTCTAATGCAAAACCTCTACGAAGAAAACAGATCTATGTAGGCATGAATGAAGAGAAAAGGGGTGTGAAGATGAAAAAGGAAGAAAGCATAAGCAGGGAGAAATCTGATGACCAGGTGTCCCCATGTAATTTTAATTAATACATAGTATTTTGTGTTTAACAAAACTAAACTAGTTTTATCAATATATCTAATAAATATTTCATAAGTCTTAAAGTACAGGAAAAATACCAAGGTCAAACAAGCCATAAAGGTATGCATTACTTCTCTGAAGCTTAATCTTTTCAACATAATATTCTCAAAGTTCATATCGATTTTGTTAAGATCATAACGGTTTCTGTATAGTATAACGATTCTATAAGACTGAAAAGTCATGTTGTTTCAAGCAAGTCGATGTCATAACGATTCTATAGTGATGCAACAATTTCTTAGAAAGCGTAAAACTGCCTGTCATAACGATTCTATAAGTTATCGCAACGATTTCTTTAGAAAGCGTAACGACTTGCCTGTCATAACGATTCTATAAGTTATCGCAACGATTTCTTTAGAAAGCGCAACGACTTGCCTGTCATAACGATTCTATAAGTCATCGCAACGATTTCTTTAGAAAGCGCAACGACTTGCCTGTCATAACGACTCTAAGTTATCGTAACGATTTCTTTAGAACTCGCAACGACTTGCTTGTCGTAACGATTCATAAGTTACCGTAACGATTTCTTTAGAACTCGCAACGACTTGCCTGTCGTAACGATTCATAAGTTACCGTAACGATTTCTTTAGAACTCGCAACGACTTGCCTGTCGTAACGATTTCATAAGTTACCGTAACGATTTCTTTAGAACTCGCAACGACTTGTTCGCTCATAACGATTTGCTTTTGCACAAGATTTCTTTAAGCGTCACAACGATTTTCTTAGAGCTCATACGACTTGATAAGTGTTCATAACGATTTGCTTTGCACAAAGATTTCTTAGCGCTCACAACGATTTGCTTGCGCAACGATTTCTTTAGAGCTCATAACGACTTGATAAGTGTTCATAACGATTTGCTCTCTATAATGACTTGTTAGTATTCATAACGATTTCATAAGTCATATAGACAACGATTTACAGTTTATATCAACTTGTTTTATCTTATCTCTTGAAGCGTTGACTAGTCAAAGTCACGCATATATCTATCTGTCACTCCTGCATTTATGAGTTCTGAACGTATCTCTGCATGCATGCAGACAATATCGTCCATTATTGTGCTTACTCTGTATATCTTTAAAACAAGCTATTGGGATTGCTATTCTAGTGAATACTCACATCAACGTATACTGACAACAAGAGACAGTTTGAGTTGTCTACTTTCTAGCATTAATGTGTGCAGGGTCCTGAAGACTTTCTATCATACAACGTTGGACCTAGACGTCAGAAGACCCTATCTCTTTGCGTGCTCAAATGGATAAAAGATAGTTGAAGCTTCCAAATGTCAAACAGTCTAACGACTATCAATCAAGAGACAACGGTTACTTCAACGGACTATTCAAATAGAAGATATAAATTCAATCGAAAAAGAAAAAAAAAGAGAAGACAGACGATCTGGTATTCAAGCATTCAAATTCTTCTGCAAGAAGTCCAAGCCAAGAACTTCATTCCACCTAGCTTTCGCTCTTTGCTCTCCTGACTGTAGTGAAAATCTTGAGAGAGCTTGTGTAGTTCTGAGAGTGTGCTTAGCTTAGATTCTTTGCTCTCAGTGCTAGTTGCTTCAGATCTTGGCTTGTTAAAAGCTTGATCTAGGGGCTTGAATTTCATTCATTTCTCTTTGAGGAGTTGTTCCCTTCGGTGTGAAGGAAGACCTGGTGGTATCCAGGGTGTTGTTTCCCTTCAGTGTGAAGGAAGACCTGGTGGGGTATCCAGGGTGGTGTTATTTCCTTCGGGTGTGAAGGAAGACCAGCTGAGCTGGGTGTTGTAGCGTCCTTAGGGGGACTGTACCCTAGTAGTGAAATCCTGAGTTGTTGCTCAGGGACTGGACGTAGGACTCCTAAGGAAAGGAGGTCCGAACCAGGATAATTCTTGTTGTGTGATTGTTTTCCTTGTGTGATTCCCTTTCGAACTAACTGCACTAACCTCTTCGAAGAACGTTGTGTGTGAATGTTTTTGATTTACAGGTATTATAGATTAATTTAAAAGACCCATTCACCCCCCTCTGGGCTCGTCAACTGGGCAACAAGTGGTATCAGAGCGAGTCTCTTCGACAAAGAAAAAGGATCCAACGATCTGAAGAGTAAAGATCCATGGCAGCCCAAGGTAACTTTGAAGGTCAGTCTGTCAACCGACCCCCTCTCTTCGATGGTGAAGATTATCCTTACTGGAAGACCAGAATGGAATACTTTCTACAAGGCCACGACTATCAAATTTGGTCCATAGTAGAAGAAGGTGATCTGGTAGTCACAAATGAGAAAGCTCAATGGACAGATGATGACAGAAAGAAGATCTCCTTGAATTGCAAAGCAAAGAGCATCTTATGCTGTGCTCTAAGTAAGAAGGATTCAACAGAGTTTCAGCCTGCAAATCCTCAATGGAAATGTGGGAAAAGCTCAGGATCACATATGAAGGCACAGACAAGGTAAAGGAGACAAGAATCGACATTCTTGTCACTCAGTATGAGAGATTTCAGATGCAATCAGGTGAATCCATAACTCAAATGTTCAGTCGGTTCACTGACATCACAAATGGACTAGCTAGTCTGGGGAAAACCTATGAGATTGGAGACATGGTGAGGAAAATACTTAGATCCTTACCGTCCTCATGGACCCCAAAGGTCACAGCAATAGAAGAAGCTAATGACCTGAAGAGAATGTCAGTAGAAAAGCTCATTGGGTCCCTCATGGCCCATGAGATCAACATGGAAAGGCTAGGAGAGTCCTCTAGCAGAAAGAAGCACTCCAACGCCTTAAAAGCTGAAGAAGATTCACCAGAAGCAAGTTCAGCTGAGAGTGAAAGTGATGCAGACAGCGAGAATGAGGAAGCAATGCTATCTAGAAAATTGCAGCGAATTTTGGCTAAGAAGAAGAAATTCCAATCTGGTAGAAGGCACTTCAAAAGGAATAAGGACTTCAAGAAGCCAGATGGAAAAGAAATGAAGAAAGGAGAACCCATCTGCTATGAATGTAAGAAGCCAGGACACATTAAAGCTGAGTGTCCAAAATTCAAGAAGCCGGAGTTCAGGAAGAAGGACAGCTCCAAGAAGTTCAGAAAGTACAAAAAGAAGGCGATGGCAGCAGCATGGGAAAACAGTAGCGACTCAGACAGTGAGTCAAGCTCCTGCAGTGATGAAGAAGAAGCCAACTTGGCCTTCATGGCTAATACTGAAGAAAAGGTAACCTCTGACTCTTCTTTTGATTCATGCAATGGTTCAGATTCCGATAGTTTAGAAGAGGCTTTCAACGAACTATATGAAAAATATAAAGAAGTAACCAAACTATTAAAAGTAAGCAAGAAAAACATAGTCTGTATAGAAAATACAAACTCAGATCTAAAATCAGAAAATGAACAATTAGAAAGTCAAATAACTGAACTTAAAAGAAGAAATGAACTGTTATGTGAAGACCTAAAAGCTAAGAATGAACAAATAACTAAATTAGAGAACAAGTAAGTTCAGATGAACTGAAAACTGAAATCAAAACACTAACAGAAAAAAATATACAGTTATCTAGCACATTAGAAAAATTCACCAATGGTAAAAACTCCCTCATATTAAAAGGTGCTAGAAGATCAGGTAAGAAGAAAAATGGATTAGGATATACACCCCCAGATAATGAAGAAACCATAGTTTATCCTAAAACATATCCAACACCAAAATTTGTACCTGAACAAGATATAGCATACAAAGCTGATTTCAAAATATAGAAAAAGTAACCAAATTATCCTGCTGTAGTCACTGCAACAAGTTAGGACATATCATAACGACATGCCCAACAAGACATAAGAAATGGATAATAAAAGTAAAATCAATGATACTAACCCATCAGGACCCAAAAGAATTGGGTACCTAAAACTTGATGTTTTTATTTCAGGTTATCTCTCGAGCATCCAAATGGTATTTGGATAGTGGGTGCTCAAGGCACATGTCAGGAAACCAGAAGTTATTCTCTCATCTCCAAGCTGAAGAAGGAACAGTCACTTATGGAGATAATGGGAAAGGAACAGTGATAGGCAGTGGCTCTGTGAATAACAAAGGAAAAACAGTCATAGAAGATGTGTTATTAGTCAAGGGATTGAAGCACAATCTCATTAGCATCAGCCAGCTGTGTGACAGAGGCCATCAGATCAAGTTTCAAGAGTCAAAGTGCAGCATACTGAAGGATGGAGCAGTCATCTTTGAAGCTAATAGAGAAAAGAATTTGTATGTGCTCTATCTTGAGGAACTCAAGGAACAAAACGTCTGTCTGGCAGCAAATAAGGATAAATCTACTGAATTATGGCACAGACGACTAGGTCATTGCAGCATAGATGGCATGAGAAAATTGCTGAAGAAGAATCTTGTGGAAGGTCTACCTAAGGTCAGTGCAAAAATGGATGGTGTCTGTAGACCTTGTGCTAAGGGAAAGCACACCAAGAGCTCCTTCAAGTCAAAGACAGTGGTGACCACCTCAAAACCCTTAGAACTCCTTCATATGGATCTATTTGGGCCAATGAGGACTACCAGTCTTGGAGGAAAGAACTTTGGATTTGTCATAGTTGATGATTACTCAAGATTCACATGGGTGTCATTCCTAGAGCATAAGGATGACACATTGAAAACTTTGTCAGTTTCAGCAAGAAAGTTCAGAAGGATCAAAAGTTCAGCATTGTTTCTATCCGATCAGATCATGGTGGTGAATTTCAGAATGAAAAGTTTGCTAAGTTCTGTGATGATCAGGGAATTGAGCATAATTTCTCAGCACCAAGGACACCACAGCAAAATGGAATTGCTGAGAGAAAGAATAGAACCCTATTGGATATGGCAAGAACTATGCTATCTGAATATGATCTGCCAAGGTATTTCTGGGCGAAGCAGTCAACACAGCAAGCTACATTATCAACAGAGTATGATCAGGCCAATCCTAAAGAAGACTGCATATGAACTGTTCAAAGGAAAGAAACAAAGATCAGCCACTTCAGGACATTTGGATGTCCTTGCTTCATCCACAACAATGGAAAAAGAGACATTGGTAAGTTGGATGCCAAATCAGATGAAGGCATCTTCATGGGGTACACCTCTAAACCCAAAGGCTATAGAGTATTTAATAAACGCACTTTATTAATTGAACAGTCTGTACACATTATCTTTGATGAAACTAACCCTTCCTTGAGAAAGGAAGAAGATAGTGATAATGATGATGCAGATAAGCTGTCCAAGAAACTAAAGAATACATCAATTGAGGACAAGGATGATCCACCTCTGGAAGACTTGCAACAAGAAGAAATTACTCATGAAAATCTTCCAAAGGAGTGGAGACACAAGAAAGATCACCCACTTGAGAATATTATTGGTGATCCATCCGTAGGGGTAAGAACAAGAGGTAATGTTATTCCTGTGATTACCTAGCTTTTGTTTCTCAAATAGAGCCTAGGACAGTCAATGAAGCTCTTACTGATGAATCTTGGATAATAGCCATGCAAGATGAACTAAATCAATTCAAGAGAAACCAAGTATGGTCACTTGTTCCTAGACCATCAGACCATCCAGTCATTGGCACCAAATGGGTGTTCAGAAATAAACTGGATGAAACTGGTGTTATCTTAAGAAACAAGGCCAGATTGGTAGCTCAAGGCTATTCTCAAGAGGAAGGCATAGATTTCGATGAAACCTATGCACCTGTAGCTAGACTTGAGGCTATTAGAATTACTTGCATATGCATCAGCCTTGATTTAACATTATTTCAAATGGATGTTAAATCCGCATTTTTAAATGGTTTTATAAAAGAGGAAGTTTATGTGGAACAACCCCCGGGTTTGATGACACAGAATTTCCTAATCATGTTTTCAAACTTCACAAGGCATTATATGGTTTAAAGCAAGCACCTAGAGCCTGGTATGAAAGGCTTAGTTCTTTTCTTTTAAACCATGGTTTCAGTAGAGGTCAAGTAGATAGTACTCTTTTCATAAAGTCAAAGGTCAAACACATTCTACTAGTCCAAATTTATGTAGATGATATTATTTTTGGTCTACTGATGAATCCCTTTGCAAGTACTTTGAAAAGTTGATGCAGGGAGAATTTGAAATGAGCATGATGGGAGAACTTAATTATTTCCTTGGACTACAAATCAAACAAGGAAAGGAAGGAACTCACATCTGTCAAGCAAAGTACACAAAAGAACTCTTAAAGAAATTTGGATTCGATAATACCAAACCACTGTCAACACCAATGAGTACATCAACAAGATGGACAGTGATAAAGATGGTAAGAAAGTAGATCAAAAGATCTACAGAGGTATGATAGGTTCACTTCTTTATTTAACAGCTAGTAGACCTGATATTTTATTTAGTGTATGCATGTGTGCTAGGTATCAAGCAGATCCTAGAGAATCACATTTAATTTCTGTGAAAAGAATATTTAGATATTTAGCAAGAACTCATGACTTAGGTCTGTGGTATCCAAAATGTTGTGAAATTAACTTAGTAGGTTATTCTGATGCTGACTATGCTGGATGCAAATTAGATAGAAAAAGCACCAGTGGTTGTTGTCAATTTCTTGCAGGATGTTTGATATCTTGGTCTTCAAAGAAACAAAATTCAGTGGCACTATCTACAGCTGAAGCTGAATACGTAGCTGCTGGAAGTTGCTGTACACAACTCTTATGGATAAAGCAACAACTTGAAGATTTCGGATTAAACATCAAATCCATCCCACTGTTGTGTGACAACACCAGTGCCATTAATCTCACCAAGAATCCAGTTCAACATTCAAGGACCAAGCATATTGAGGTAGATATCATTTTATTCGTGATCATGTAGCAAATGGTAATATTGAAATATCTTTTATTGATACAAATGGTCAGTTAGCAGACATTTTCACAAAAGCCTTACCCGAGGAGAGATTCACATCTCTTAGAAGGGAATTAGGCATGTGCAATTTGTGAAAAAGGTTCTGTTTAAAACTGGCACATTAAATTTCAGAATTAAGCAGTTTTCCCTGGCTTTAAGCAAAAGAAATTCAAATTATCCTTTGTAACCGCTCTCTCATTGAAGTCGGTTTGAATAGTCAAACTCTTTTGTCTTCTTCTGCCGCCTTTTGGCGCCTCACTTTCCCCAGTGCATTATTTATTCATAAAATCAATGACAGAACGATTCGTATCTCATCGTCTACCTTTTCCCCCTTTTATCCTGTCGCATGAGCCGATGCCCTAACAACTCATACCTCAACCCTCTGCAAATTTGAACCTTCCTCCTCCTTCCCGCAAAATTTCTTGAGGATTCCTTCTCTTCTCCTTCGTTTCAACCCTCCAGAGACTTTCCCACCTGAATCCATGGCCGCACCAGTCATCGCCGGCAGTTTGGGTGGCTACAGCGCCGAGTTTCTCACTCCTGAGCAGCAGGAGAGGTTTACCTTTGTGAAGACGAAGCTCTGTGGCAATAAAGAAGTCGATGTTGCTAATCTGAGGAAAAATGGAATGAGCAGCGTGGTAGAATTGATCAATCAGATGCAGTGGACGGGAGTTACCACCTTTTCGAGGTAGTTATCCGGACCTGGTAAAAGCATTCTTCGTTTGTTTGAGAACAGAGGAAGATGGGTCCCTAGTTTCTTCAGTAAAGGGAACCCTGATTAGAATAGACCCTGAGTTGCTGAAGATGTTGTTGATGTGAAGACTTCGGGTTTAGTGGGGTTCACACTGTGGACGCCCAAGTGAAAGGTTTGGGAATTGTAGGGCCGGGCTTCAAGCTAAGGGATGGCAAGCTTGATATAAATCAACTAACTGCTTTCAACCGCCTCCTTCATTTTATTGTATGTCAAATCTTAGTTCCCAGAAGTGCAACATTTTCATCTTGCACAAAGGCCGACTCTGACATGATGTACTGGGCCATTCAAAATAGGAGATAAATATGGCGCACAGATGATGATGGAAAGAATGAAATTTGCCAGAGATCAGATTTGGGACACCAAGAGCAAGTTAAATGTGTCCCTGCCCTATGCCCACCTACTTACCAAGATCTTCAAACACTTCGGTGTTGATCTTTCTGGGGCAGTTGTAGAGAAAATGGGCCAAGCAATCAGGTCCAGGAACCTGAAGAAGAGTGGCTTCTCTGTGGAAAATGGTGTCTGGTCAAGGCTTCAGTTGCTGAAGGCGAAGCCATCATTGACGACGCCTCAGTTGTTCATCAGGAAATGGGATCAGCGGCTATGATTCCAGAATTGCCAGTGGAGTCAGTTTCAGTTCCAGCAGTTGGAGCAGCAGAATCATCAGGCCCCTCTATAGCAGAAGTTCAGCCTGAAATTGCAGTAGAAGAAGAAAGAGTATCAGTAGCAGCTTCAGAATTTCCAGAAGAATTAGCTCTAAATTTGCAGAGAGGAGAATTGAGGATATTCTCCCAGAGGATATATTCCAGTTGAGGACCCACTACCCTCAACTGTCGTTGCATCTATTCTCTCAGATATTATTGATTCGATTCCTTCCACCACTAGTGCTCCAGAAACTAGTGGCAGAGTTGCTGAAGAGGCTGTGGCATCAGGCCACATTGATGTACCAATGGAAGATGTTCCAGTAGAGCTAGAGCACCCAGCTGCTCAGGGTGACTGTGATGGCGGATGCTCCCATTCAGGGGGAGCAAGTATCAAATGAAGAAGATGCTCCTATTGAGGGGGAGCTATCAAAAGAAGGTTCAGTAGAAGCAACTCCAGTTGTTGATGGTCAGGAGGAAAGGCATAGAGATTCTCCAATTTGGATGACAGAGAAGGGGAGACTGCAAGCTCTTCGAGCTCAGATGATGATCAACCTCCTCCAGCAAAAGAAGGCAAGAAGAAAGGAAAAGAAGTTGCCTCTGAAGTTCCTCTCCTGGCTGATACACCTTTTGAGAGGCAGGTCAAACAGAAAATTGTTATAAATTTGAAGCCAGTGATTGAAAGCTGAATGTGCAAGGTGAGCTATTATGTTCTCTCCAGTCAGATGTAAATTCTATATTCTGAGCCAAGCTTCAGCCAACAAAGAGTTAGCTCAAATCAGAAATGCTATGACATGGTTTAATAAGGAGATGAGTAGCATGAAAGGCATGCTCTCGGATATTATTAAGGCAGTTGGAGTTCCAGCTCCTCCTCCTCCAGCAGCTCAGGAGCCTGGAGAAAATGTGTCTGAGCCATCAGGGCCAGCACCAGAAGCAGCAGCAACACCAGAAGAGGCAGGGCCAACAGGGCCAGCTGATCAGGTTGAAGGGCCTCCAGGGCCATCTGAGCAAGGGTCAGGGCCATCAGGGCCATTGGAGAGTGAGTCTGTGCAGAAAGAGGCAGAAGAGTCCTTGGCACCCAAGCCCCCAGCTCCCTCTTCTCCCTCTCACACACCTATTCCTCCAACTCCACCCTCAGCTCCTACAGCTCCTCCTGCTCCACAAACATTCAAGAAGCCTCAATCCAGACCAATTTCCTCTCCCACTCCATTTCCTCCTCATTCCACTTCATCTCCTTCTCCTATCCTTGAGGCCCCTCCAGCATCCTCAGCTGGAGCCTCCTCTCCTCCTCCTCTGGTCCTCCCTTGGACCAGTTGATGACCTCCCAACTACTTCCCACTCTTTTCTTCATCCTACTCCTCCACCCTCTTTCATCACTATCATACCTGAAAGAGCCCAACTTAACTCTCCCTTTATGGAACAAATAAAGGATGAGTTTGAGGAAGGGATCCTCAGGTCTGTGTTGAAGGTTGGGAACATGTCCATAGGGCAGACCCTTCTAGTCCTGCCCCCAAGAAGAGGAAATTACTTCTACTTCCTCCCTTTCCTCTGAACCCAAATACCACCCTTGTGGTTTTCTCTCACAGTGGACAACAAACATAACCCACTGTATAGGGAATACCTTTCCAAAGTTGTTCTTGCCACCATCATTAACCTTCCTTTTCAAAATCTTTCAGATCATTTGAACACCATTCTACCCTACTTCTCTTTCAAAATCCGAAAAGTCCAAAATCTTCTCTCTTGCCCACTCAAAACTGAAGAGCAGTGGGGCAAAGGTCACAAGGATCTCCTAAAGAAATTATTCTTGCCAAATCTGCTAGATTCCCTCCAAGGGACCACTCCCTGACCTTATCAGAGTGGTTCAGGATATATCATAGGGAACTTTGGGCACCCTACATTCAAAAGGAAATCAAATGATCAGGCATTTCATGCTATTCAACAACTACAGATATGTCATAGACTTCCAGAGGTTCAGCTCAGCCAATTCAGAAAGGCCATTTCAGCTCTAACTCCGGATATCTCTCAAACTTCAGATGTTCAGGTAGATTTTGCTACCCTCCAAGTACCTGAAGAGATAGCCCTTCCTCAAATCCATTTCCTTGTCATGGAATCCTCTGTAGGATCCATCATCTTTGAGCGTTTTGCCAGAGTAATGGGCAGAATTAAAGTACAGAAAGGCTGCCTGGTTGCTTTTCCTAGATTCCTATTTAGGGAATATCACCAGGGGCATGTAAGTGCTGAAGTTCTAGCCCCCATTCTGTCTGAATGTGAAAGGCTGACATCCTCAGAATGGTCCAAGTTCTACCCTTGTCAGCTCAGCAGTTGTTTGCACTCAATGAAGCTCAGGCCAGGGAAGGCAAACCAGCCATTTCTCCAGCTACTTTCCTGGATATGAATTCTATACATCTTGTTGATGACCCTTTCAAAGTCTGGGAGGAAAGATACAAAGTATATGTAGCCCTGCATAAAGCTCTCAGAGATAGTCACAATCACTATCCTGTGACCATGGACCAATTCCTCACCTGTGCCAGCTTTGGGACTCGTCGATTCCTCAAGATGAACATGGACAAGAATGCATATGCTGATCTCCTCTATCAGCACCTAGATCTTCATCTCAAAAGGATGGCTTCCTCCATGGGACAACCTACTTTGTATCTTTTGGAGTCTTTAAAACTCATTTTGAAGAGCAGGAAGCACAGGCATGGGAAACCATTCCCATTTTGCCTCTCTTTTGTCTCCTGCCTTCTATTTACCTGTACCACCTCAAAGTTAATGAAAATTCCTTGGTCACCTGCTTCTATCTTTTCTCTTCTTTCTTTGTCTCAGATTGTCTTTTTGCTCAATGACAAAAAGGGGGAGAAAATTAGCATGTCTGAAATACATTCCAATAATTTTAAGGGAGAAAATTAGCATGTCTATCTTCAGACTGATTTCAGATATTTTTTTTTCATGCACATTGTTCAGTTTTGTCATCACCAAAAAGGGGGAGATTGATGATCAGTCTGTCCCCATGTAATTTTAATTAATTACATATGTATTTGGTGATTAACAAAACTAAACTAGTTTTATCAATAATATCTAATGAATATTTCATAAGTCTTAAAGTACAGGAAAAATTACCAAGGTCAAACAAGCCAATAAAGGTATGCATTACTTCTCTGAAGCTTTAATCTTTTCAACATGATATTTCTCTAAGTCATATCGATTTCTGTTAAAGATCATAAAATTTCTGTTAATATAACGATTCCTTATAAGACTGAAAAGTCATGTTGTTTCAATCAAGTCGATGTCATAACGATTCTATAAGTCATCGCAACGATTTCTTTAGAAAGCGTAACGACTTGCCTGTCATAACGATTCTATAAGTCATCGCAACGATTTCTTTAGAAAGCGTAACGACTTGCCTGTCATAACGATTCTATAAGTCATCGCAACGATTTCTTTAGAAAGCGCAACGACTTCCTGTCATAACGATTCTATAAGTTATCGCAACGATTTCTTTAGAAAGCGCAACGACTTGCTTGTTGTAACATTTCATAAGTTACCGTAACGATTTCTTTAGAACTCGCAACGACTTGCCTGTCGTAACGATTTCATAAGTTACCGTAACGATTTCTTTAGAACTCGCAACGACTTGCCTGTCGTAACGATTTCATAAGTTACCGTACGATTTCTTTAGAACGCAACGACTTGCCTGTCGTAACGATTTCATAAGTTACCGTAACGATTTCTTTAGAACTCGCAATGACTTGTTCGCTCATAACGATTGTCTTTGCACAAAGATTTCTTTAAGCGCTCAACGATTTCTTTAGAGCTCATAACGACTTGATAAGTGTTCATAACGATTGCTTTGCACAAAAATTTCTTTAAGCGCTCACAACGATTGCTTTGCGCAACGATTTCTTTAGAGCTCATAACGACTTGATAAGTGTTCATAACGATTGCTCTCTATAATGACTTGTTAGTATCATAACGATTTATAAGTCATATAGACAACGACTTTACAGTTTATATCAACTTGATTTTTATCTTATCTCTTGAAGCGTTGACTAGTCAAAGTCACGCATATATCTATCTGTCACTCTGCATTTATGAGTTCTGAACGTATCTCTGCATGCATGCAGACAATATCGTCCATTATTGTGCTTACTCTGTATACATCTTTTAAAACAAGCTATTTGGGATTGCTATTCTAGTGAATACTCACATCAACGTATACTGACAACAAGAGACAGTTGAGTTGTCTACTTTTCTAGCATTTAATGTGTGCAGGGTCCTGAAGACTTTCTATCATACAACGTTGGACCGTTGGACCCAGACGTCAGAAGACCCTATCTCTTTGCGTGCTCAAATGGATAAAAGATAGTTGAAGCTTCCAAATGTCAAACAGTCTAACGACTATCAATCCAAGAGACAACGGTTACTTCAACGGGCTATTTCAAATAGAAGATATAAATTCAATCCAAAAAAAAAAAAAAAAGAAGAGAAGACAGACGATCTGGTATTCAAGCATTCAAATTCTTCGGCAAGAAGTCCAGAGCCAAGAACTTCATTCCACCTAGCTTTCGCTCTTTGCTCTCCTGACTGTAGTGAAAATCTTGAGAGAGCTTGTGTAGTTCTGAGAGTGTGCTTAGCTTAGATTCTTGCTCTCAGTTCTAGTTGCTTCAGATCTTGGCTTGTTAAAAGCTTGATCTAGGGGCTTGAATTTCATTCATCTCTTTGAGGAGTTGTTCCCTTCGGTTGTGAAGGAAGACCTGGTGGTATCCAGGGTGCTGTTCCCCTTCAGTTGTGAAGGAAGACCTGGTGGTATCCAGGGTGGGTTATTCCCTTCGGGTGTGAAGGAAGACCAGCTGAGCTGGGTGTTGTAGCGTCCTTAGGGGGACTGTACCCTAGTAGTGGAATCCTGAGTTGTTGCTCAGGGACTGGACGTAGGACTCCTTAGGAAAGGAGGTCCGAACCAGGATAATTCTTGTTGTGTGATTGTTTTCCTTGTGTGATTCCCTTTGAACTAACTGCTACTAACCTCCTATCAAAGAACGTTGTTGTGTGAATGTTTTTGATTACAGGTATTAATAGATTAATTTTAAAAGACCCATTCACCCCCCCCTCTGGGCTCGTCAACTGGGCAACAAAATCACCCTGGGGGGAACTTCCTGGTTGTATGCAGGCAAAGAACTCTTCTGAGAAGTTGGAGCTCTCTCGGAGACGAAGACAAGGCTGAAAAACCTCCCCTAAAGATGTGGTATAGAAGACTTTAGACCCTGTTATGTCAACGGGTAGGAGGAGAATAAATAGGCAGGGCTCGAGTTTAGGCAAGCATGCCGCACAAGGGCAATTGGATCTCGGAAAGGAAAGATTAAAGAAGATTCCTCAAAATTTGGCACGTATTTGTGTCACGTCCCGAGAATTACGCAGGGATATTAGTTCGAATAATTCGAAGTCGATATTCCGAGACGTGGACAGTCGGCAAATAGCCTCTAGCTAGCACACGCTAAATGTGTATCAACACAAACTCATAATAGGGCCAAATGTGAACTCAATATAAATGTATTCAAATCTCATATTTGTCTCAGATAAAAATACATGACTAAGACTCAATTAAAGCAAAAGTACATAATACCTCACTTCCTACTACATTGTTCTAACACTCATAATAAACTACTATAGATAGACTCATGTTTGGAACACTCTTCACTCGAACGCATTCCCTTCCTCGACTTGCTCTTCCTCTTGAACTTCATAGTCACCTAGATTGGGTAAAAGTAGGGGATGAGCAAACTAGCCCAGTAGGATTATATCTCAATGTGCGGGCAATGATATAAGTGATTAACATTTTGAACTAGGCAAGTACGATGAACGATATGCAAGTACGAACAAAACTAATAAAACATGATGTATAAAACAAGCTGGATAGAGTGAACAAGATAGAATAAGAATTTTGAACAAGATGCCAAGAAAGAACTAGCAATAGATCACTTTGCACAAGCACGCAAGATTTCACTTGATGTCAATAGTTTTCAAGAAAGCAAGATATCACTAATTGCAATCAATGCAGGATGGCCATATCACGCAAGCAAGCAAGCAAGATTGCACAAGCACGTTCAAGTAACACTAATCAGACACGTAGACACCAATGTACACCAAGAAAAGATCCATCAAGAATGTACACCAGGACACGTGTATGTGGTATGTATCTAACATTCAACAAGCAAGAAAGTACTCCCAGCGCAGATGCAACGCCAGTAATCATTATACCCATGGTTAACAGTATATTTATGACTCTCCGTCATTGGGGCTAGACTGGAGCACTTGGACACACTCCGTGCCCTGTCAGCCATCATGTGTAAAATTTCAAATGAAGATACCCACAGTCATTAATAATGGCCAATGAGAGTTTCAATAAGTAAGCATGTGTAATGTCATTCATGATGATGATAAGAAGAATAAATTGAACATGATTCCATAAGGACAATAGTCAAGAGATAAATTTCAGAACTGAACGATAAGATTTACAATTTAGTTCAATCTTTACATTGATAGCTTTAGTCTAGATGGCAATTCACTTTCACAAGAAAGAGAAGAGAAAGAAGTGCACGCCCTAGATGTGTAAGTGTGTAGAAATGCACATGTGTAATTTCACAATCCGTCGGTCTCAAACTCTCGAAAAAAACACTTAACATGATGGCATGCAATGAACCATGCATTTAGCTTCAAATGGGTTTTACAAGATTTTAAGATAAAATTTATCACTTAAAACAAGCTAGAATGGTAACAAGAGTAAATCACAGGTTTCAGGTATGATCATATCATTAAGAAAGCAATTAGAATAATATTCATGAAATTAAGGATCTTCAATGGGTTAAACACTTTTAAGCCATTAAATAGACATTATGTAATGAAAAGATCAAAATATGCAATATCTGGTGAAGGTAGTGTCGACACAATCCATGCTGGTGTCGACACTATGCTTCAAACACAAAGCAGAAACATGACAAAATGGTCAGGTAGTGTCGACACTAGTTCAAGTAGTGTCGACACTAGAGCCAGGTTCCAGAAGACCTTCTGGAAAACATGGGACAGTGTGTCGACACTAGATAGGGTAGTGTCGACACTAGATCAGTCCCAGAACTTCCTGGGTAAAACTGGGACAGTGTGTCGACACTAGATGGGGCAGTGTCGACACTAGATGGCTTTCCAGAACACTTTCTGGGCTGTTTTGGGACAGGGTGTCGACAGTAGATGGGGTAGTGTCGACACTAGAGGGCTTCCCAGAACACTCTTTGTGCTACCTTGAGACAGTGTGTCGACACTAGATGGGGTAGTGTCGACACTAGAGGGCTTTCATGACAAAATTTATGGTCAAGTGTGACCTGAAAACATGTCTCATGCAGCGATTCACTTATCTATCTTATAACTCTCTAACTAATGACATTGAGACAAAACGTTCAACACAAAAGATGACGAAGACAACTAGTAGAAGAACTTTGATGTTGGGGGTTTGATCAAATTCAGTCTTGAATCCTGAGAAAACATATGAAGAACAGAAAGTCAAGTGTAGCCCGAAGTCCCAGTATCATGCAGTGACTCTATTCCCACGCCTGTAACTCTCTAACCAAGGATTTTGGATAACACATCCAACATAAAAGATGATCGTGACTCCAATTAGAAAAACCTTTGTGAAGGAAGTGCGGTCAAATTCAGTCTCGAATCATCATGCATAATAAGAAGAACAGGAAAAACCCTAACAGTGCGCGACTTTGGAAAAAACACTTATAACTCAAAACATACTCATTAGAATTCGATGAAACCAGTGGGGGAAAAAGAAAGCTAACTTGATGCTCTACACATTGGGTAGGATATATTAAAGTTTGGCCCGAAAAACCTACCTTCTGGGTTGAAGAAATCTCATTTTCCAGAAAAACCCGAGTTCAGACACTCGGAGGAAAACGCTTACTGCTCCGTGAATACTGCATGGAATTTGAGAATTCCACTTGGGTTAGAACGTATCTTGACCCTCTTTCCAGGGGTATAAGCCTTGCTAGGTTTGGTTTAGGTTTGACTTACCTTTGGTCGACTTCAAGATGATGGTCTGTGCAGGTCGCAGCAGACGAAACAGGGGAAGAAGAACGCCTTGGTGTGGATGATCTCCTGCTCACCAGCCACCAAGAACTTCTCCACACGACCCATCAAGTTCTAGAAATCGTTCCTAGGTTTTGGTGTAGAGTACTTAAGCAACCATGGTGTTTAGGAGTCTATTATAACTAGGAAAGCTAAGCTGCGGTTTTGACAGGGCAATTTCTATTTTGAGGATTCTTTCCCTTAGAGTGTGTGAGGCTTTAGGAGACCTTCCACCATAGATAGGCACGAATTTGGGTTGCCAAGAATGCAAGATTGCATCCCAATTCAACTCAAATGCCTCTTTCCAATTTCAGCCTATTTAGAGTTACGAATTTCCATGCATTCTCTAGCTTTATTTGATTATTGGGCCAATTGATGTCCATTGACCGCTTATGATATTGGGTCATTAATATATAATGTTGGAAGTCCCTCCGATTTTTTATTAAATTTGATTTCTTTATATATTAAAATTTCCGGGGTTCTACACCCTCCCCCACTTAAGAGATTTGGTCCCCAAATTCATGTATAGCAAGTGATTTTACAAGTGAGGTGTACTTACTTGTGAATAGCTCCAGAAATCTTTTGCACATTGCTTCCTCGGTTTCCCAAGTGTCGTCCTCATCCATGCGTTGATTCCATCTAACCCTTACTAGTGGGATAACCTTGTTCCTTAGTTGGCGCAGTTCCCGGTCCACAATCTTAATTGGCTTCTCTTGATATGTTCCGTCTTTGTTAAATTCCAGAAGCTCATATTCTATGACATGCCATGGATCTCGTACATACTTTTTCAACATGGATATGTGGAACACATTGTGTATTCATCCATTTTGGGTGGTAAAGCGAGACGATTTGCCACTTCGCCGACTCTTCAAGGATTTCGAAAGGCCCGACAAACCTTGGTGACAACTTGCCTTTAATGCCAAAACGTCTGATCCCACGGCCTGGTGACACTTTCAAGAATACATGTTCACCCACCTGAAATTCCAGATCTCTTTTCTATTATCTGCATATGCCTTTTGTCTTTGCTGCGCCACTGCCATTCTTTCTCTGATAAGCTTCACCTTATTTGTGGTTTCCCTTATCATCTCTGGTCCTAACATTGTTTTCGCCAACTCATACCAACATATTGGAGATCGGAAACTTCTGCCATAAAGTGCTTCAAATGGTGCCATCTGAATGCTAGCTTGATAGCTATTATTGTAGGCGAACTCCACAAGAGGTAAGTGTTCATGCCAGCTCCCTCCAAAATCTAGGACACATACTCTGAGCATATCTTCAATTACTTGGTTGGTTCTCTCCGTCTGTCCATCTGTTTGTGGATGGAAAGCCGTGCTAAAATTTAGTTTAGATCCCAAGGAATAATGCAGTCCTTTCCAAAAGTGGGATGTAACCTGGGGTCTCTATCAGACACGATAGACACCGGTACTCCATGTAATCTGACTATTTCCTTCACATACAATGCAGCCAGAACATCTATTGACCACTTATTCTTCACTGGCAAGAAGTGAGCTGACTTGGTTAAGCGGTCGACTATAACCCAGATACCATCGAATCCACCTCTAGATTTAGGTAGTCCGAAAATAAAATCCATCCCTATACCTTCCCATTTCCATGCCGGAATTTCTAGGGGTTTGAGTTTACCTGCGGGTCGTAAGTGTTCTGCCTTGACCCTTTGACATGTTAAGCATCGGGCGACATACTCCGCCACCTCTCTCTTCATATTAGGCCACCAGAAGCTTCTTTTCAAATCCTGATACATTTGGTAGTTCCAGGATGAATAGTATATCTGGTCTTGTGAGCCTCGTCCATAATCTTTTCTTTGTTTCTGCATGGTCGGGTACACAGACTCGATCCGGAACAATAGCCTTCCATCTTCAGTTAATGAGAAATCTGGCCTCTGGTCCAGATTAGTCTTAATCTCCACAACTATAGGGTCATTGTCTTGGAGTGTTGTGATGTCCTCCAATAGTGTGGGCTGTGCTCTAACACTTGCAACAAAGCATCCTTCTCTTTGATGTCTGCATCAATGTTTAACTTGGCGAAGTCTTCTAATAACCTCCATTCACCCACCATGAGACTAGACAAGGTAGCCATCGGCTTCCTGCTAAGAGCATCTGCCACGACATTTGCTTTTCCTGGATGATATTGAATAGAGAAGTCGAAGTCCTTGAGATACTCCAACCACCTCCGTTCCCTCATATTCAAGTCCTGCTGAGAAAACAGATATTCAAGCTTTTATGGTCAGAAAACACCAATGAATTTCTCACCATATAGATAATGACGCCATATCTTCAAGGCGAAGACTACAACAGCTAGCTCCAGATCATGTACGGGATAATTGTCCTCGTGCTTCTTTAATTGTTTGGACTCGTAGCATACAACTTTCCATTCTTGCATCAGCACACAGCCAAGGCCGATCCCGGATGCATCGGTGTATACTTCAAAACTACCCCGACAATTGGCAAGGTTAGTACGGGTGCTGAGGTAAGGTGTTATTTCAATGCCCTGAAGCTTTCTTCACATTCATTAGTCCATGCGAATGGATTCTCCTTCCTGGTAAGCCTGGTCATTGGTACAGCTATCTTTGAGAAATCTTAATGAAGCGACGATAATAACGGCTAACCCCAGAAAACTTCTGATCTCTGACACAGTTGTCGGCCTTTCCCAATTCTTTACCGCCTCCACCTTGGACGGATCTACAGAGATTCCCTCCTTGGATATGATGTGACCAAGGAAAGATACTTCCTCCATCCAGAATTCACACTTACTAAGTTTAGCATAGAGTTGGTTATCTCTGAGCACTTGCAGAGCAACCTTCAAGTGTTCCTCATGTTCTTCTTGGATTTGGAGTAAATAAGGATGTCATCAATGAACACCACTATGAACTGGTCCAAGTAGGGCCTATAAATATTGTTCATAAGTTGCATGAAAGCGCTGGAGCATTGGTTAATCCGAACGGCATGACCACGAACTCATAGTGACCATACTACTCCGGAATGCAGATTTGTGAATATCCTCTTCCTTTATCCTTAGTTGATGGTAGCCAGATCTTAGATCTATCTTAGAGAAATAGGTGCGCCAGAAATCTGGTCAAACAGTTCATCGATGCGGGGTAGTGGATACTTGTTCTTTATTGTCAACTGGTTCAACTGACGGTAGTCAATGCAAAGCCTCATTGATCCGTCCTTCTTTCTGACGAATAGTACTGGTGCTCCCCACGAGGATGTGCTAGGCCTGATAAAACCTTGATCTAGCAATTCTTGGATCTGTCTCTTCAACTCCTGCAATTCAACAGGGGACATGCGATATGGGGCCTTTGAAACAGGGGCTGCCCCAGGGAGTAATTCAATGGTGAAATTTACCTCCCGCTCAGGTGGTATACCAGGCAATTCCTCAAGAAATACATCAGGATATTCCCTGGCTATTGGAATGTCTTCTAAGGTCGGTTTCCTCTTTTCAGTAGCCAAGACGGAAACTAGGAAAGCATCACAACCCTGGTTGATCAGCTTAGAAGCCTTCAAGGAGGATATCAAGATAGGGTGTTTGTGATAACGGGTGCCAAGTAGTGATAGAGTTGGAAGGTTTGATCTTTTAAAAGTGACCCTCCTATGGCGACAGTTTACATCGGCATCATATTTAATTAGCCAATCGACACCCAGAATGGCATCATAACCCTTCATGTCTAAACAGATAAGGTCTGCAGGGAGTTGTGTCCTCCAATTATGGTTTCACACTTGGCAAGTAGTGAGTGAGTTCAGATTTTGAGCCCAGTGGAGAGGCTACAATGATCTTGGATTTCAAGGGTACAGGTTTGACAGGTAAAGTTGCAGCAAATGTGGTGGAAATAAAGGAATATGCAGCTCCCGTATCAATAAGTATAAAAGCAGGTTGAGAGTGTATGGAAATGTACCTTCCACCATACCCCCTTCCTCGGGTAGGTCAGCTTCTATGACAGCATTAAGGCGTCCTTGAACCGTGGTGCATTCTGGGCTCTCCCGGGCTGGTCCTTCAGCATAGGACAATCTGGAATACGGTGATCACGACCACCACATCTCAAGCATGCCCGAGCTTCTTCCAGCATTCCTAGCTCGGGTCCTGGTTTATCACTATCTCCCGCCGCATCTCTTCCAGCAATTGGCCTCTGTTGTTGCTGTTAAGTTGTTATTGTTGCTACGAAACGTTGGAATAGTGTTAGGTGCTCCCTTCTTGACAAAGACCGGCTTAGAGTTGTCCTTGCCCCTCATGCCATCCACCTTGGCCATGGTGTCCTCCACTAGCTGAGCTCTTTGGACCATCTCAGTAAAGTTTGAATGTTGTGTGGTCCGAGCCTTTCAATGAACATGGGCCTGAGTCCATCCATGAAACGGTTGGCTTTCAGCCTTTCTGTGCCCACAAGATGTGGGGCATACACTGCCAGACGAGCAAACTGAGCTTCATACTCAGCCACAGACATGTTTTTTGTTTAGTGCAGCAAACTCTGCTGCCTTCTTCTCCTTCACTCTCTCAGAGAAATATTTTCCCGGAATATCTCCAGGAATCCAGCCCACTCTAGTTCGGCTATATTAGGCAGATGGGCCGAAGTGGCCTTCCACCAAGCTCGGGCATCTTTAGTAAATTGGAAAGTGGCCAGTACCACTTTCTCCCTATTAGTGCATTGCATAACCTGGAAAATCCTTTCCATCTCCTCTTGCCAATTCTCTGCGTCCGGATCATGGGATCCAGAGAAACGAGGAGGGTTTAAACTCCTAAAATTCCGGTGCAGATCACCGGCTCCATTTCTTGCAGCTCCAGCCTGATTCCAGCCTGAACCACATTTTGTAATGCCTGAGTCAATCCAGCCACGGTTTTCTGCATCGCTTGACATTGGTTACGAGCCATTGCAGTTGAGTGAGAGAGTTATGAGGTTCCTGAGAAAAGGATGGAAACCAATTAATGTCTCTCGATACATTATAAGAGTCAAGGGTAAGAGTGTTTTATTTCTTTCTGACACATTCCAGTCTCTACCCATTCTCACCGGTATTATATTTAATTTCCATGACCTAGGTTCCATAGGTATCTCCTATTCCTGAGACATATCCTATTTGGTGTTCCTAGTCTCTGATACCACTAAACTGTCACGTCCCGAGAATTACGCAGTGGATATTAGTTCGAATAATTCGAGTCGATATTCCGAGACGTGGACAGTCGGCAAATAAGCCTCTAGCTAGCACGCGCTAAATGTGTATCAACACAAACATCATAATAGGGCCAAATGTTGAACTCAATATAAATTGTATTAAAATCTCATATTTGTCTCAGATAAACTAATACATGACTAAGACTCAATTAAAGCAAAAGTACATAATACCTCACTTCCTACTACATTGTTCTAACACTCATAATAAACTAACTATAGATAGACTCATGTTTGGAACGCTCTTCACTCGGACGCATTCCCTTCCTCGACTTGCTCTTCCTCTTGAACTTCATAGTCACCTAGATTGGGTAAAAGTAGGGGATGAGCAAACTAGCCCAGTAGGATTTATATCTCAATGTGCGGGCAATGATATAAGTGATTAAATTTTAGAACTAGGCAAGTACGATGAACGATATGCAAGTACGAACAAAACTCATTAAAACATGATGTATAAAACAAGCTGGATAGAGTGAACAAGATAGAATAAGAATTTTGAACAAGATGCCAAGAAAGAACTAGCAATAGATCACTTTGCACAAGCACGCTAGATTTCACTTGATGTCAATAGTTTTCAAGAAAGCAAGATATCACTAATTGCAATCAATGCAGGATGGCCATATCACGCAAGCAAGCAAGCAAGATTGCACAAGCACGTTCAAGTAACACTAATCAGGCACGTAGACACCAATGTACACCAAGAAAAGATCCATCAAGAATGTACACCAGGACACGTGTATGTGGTTATGTATCTAACATTCAACAAGCAAGAAAGTACTCCAAGCGCAGATGCAACGCCAGTAATCATTATACCCCATGGTTAACAGTATATTTATGACTCTCCGTCATTGGGGCTAGACTGGAGCCCTTGGACACACTCCGTGCCTGTCAGCCATCTCATGTAAAATTTCAAATGAAGATACCCACAGTCATTAATAATGGCCAATGAGAGTTTCAATAAGTAAGCATGTGTAATGTCATGTTCATGATGATGATAAGAATAATTGAACATGATTCCATAAGGACAATATCAAGAGATAAATTCGACAACTGAACGATAAGATTTACAATTTAGTTCAATCTTTACATTGATAGCTTTAGTCTAGATGGCAATTCACCCTCACGAGAAACAGAAGAGAAAGAAGTGCACGCCCTAGATGTGTAAGTGTGTAGAAATGCACATGTGTAATTCACAATCGTCGGTCTCAAACTCTCGGAAAAAAACACTTAACATGATGGCATGCAATGAACCATGCATTTAGCTTCAAATGGGTTTTACAAGATTTTAAGATAAAATTTATCACTTAAAGCAAGCTAGAATGGTAACAAGAGTAAATCACAGGTTTCAGGTATGATCATATCATTAAGAAGCAATTAGAATAATATTCATGTAATTAAGGATTTTTCAATGGGTTAAACACTTTTAAGCCATTAAATAGACATTATGTAATGAAAAGAATCAAAATATGCAATATCTGGTGAAGGTAGTGTCGACACAATCCATGGTGGTGTCGACACTATGCTTCAAACACAAAGCAGAAACATGACAAAATGGTCAGGTAGTGTCGACACTAGTTCAAGTAGTGTCGACACTAGAGCCAGGTTCCAGAAGACCTTCTGGAAAACATGGGACAGTGTGTCGACACTAGATAGGGTAGTGTCGACACTAGATCAGTTTCCCAGAACTTCCTGGGTAAAACTGGGACAGTGTGTCGACACTAGATGGGGCAGTGTCGACACTAGATGGCTTTCCCAGAACACTTTCTGGGCTGTTTTGGGACAGGGTGTCGACAGTAGATGGGGTAGTGTCGACACTAGAGGGCTTCCCAGAACACTCTCAGGGCTGCCTTGGGACAGTGTGTCGACACTAGATGGGTTAGTGTCGACACTAGAGGGCTTCATGACAAAATTTATGGTCAAGTGTGACCTGAAAACATGTCTCATGCAGCGATTCACTTACCTATCTATAACTCTCTAACTAATGATATTTAGACAAAACGTTCAACACGAAAGATGACGAAGACAACTAGTAGAAGAACTTTGATGTTGGGGGTTTGATAAAATTCAGTCTAATCGAGAAAAACATATGAAGAACAGAAAGTCAAGTGTAGCCCGAAATCCAGTATCATGCAGTGACTCTATTCCCATGCCTGTAACTCTCTAACCAAGGATTTTTGGACAACACGTCCAAAAAAAAGATGATCGTGACTCCAATTAGAAAAACCTTTGTGAAGGAAGTGTGGTCAAATTCAGTCTCGAATCACGTAGTAAGAAGAACGAAAAAAAGGAAAAAACCCTAACAGTGCGCGACTTTGGAAAAAAACACTTATAACTCAAAACATACTCATTAGAATTCGATGAAACCAGTGGGAAAAAGAAAGCTAACTTGATTCTCTACACATTGGGGTAGGATATATTAAAGTTTGGCCGAGAAAACCTACTTTGGGTTGAAGAAATCTCGTTTTTCCAGAAAAACCCGAGTTCAGACACTCGGAGGGAAACACTTACTGCTCCGGTGTATACTGCATGGAATTTGAGAATTCCACTTGGGTTAGAACGTAGCCTAGACCTCTTTCCAAGGGTATAAGCCTTGCTAGGTTTGTTTAGGTTTGACTTACCTTTGGTCGACTTAAGATGATGGTCTGTGCAGGTCGCAACAGACGAAACAGGGGAAGAAGAAAGCCTTGGTGTGGATGATCTCCTGCTCCCCAGCCACCAAGAACTTCTCCACATGACCCCAGCAAGTTCTAAAACTCGTTCCTAGGTTTTGGTGTAGAGTACTTAAGCAACCATGGTGTTTAGGAGTCCTATTATAACTAGGAAAGCTAAGCTGCGGTTTTGACAGGCAGTTTCCTATCTTTTGAGGATTCTTTCTCCCTTAGAGTGTGTGAGGCTTTAGGAGGAGACCTTCACCATAGATAGGCACGAATTTGGGTTGCCAAGAATGCATGATTGCATCTCAATTCAACTCAAATTGCCTCTTTCCAATTTCAGCCTATTTAGAGTTACGAATTTCCATGCTTCTCTAGCTTTATTTGATTATTGGGCCAATTGATGTCCATGACCCGCTTATGATATTGGGTCATTAATATATAATGTTGGAAGTCCCTCCGAATTTTTATTAAATTTGATTTCTTTATATATTAAAATTTCTAGGGTGCTACAATTTGGATGCTTCTAGGTCAATCAAAACTTTGAATATTCATGAATAGCAAGTGTCCAAGTCATGCTCGAAAGGGTACGTTGCATGGAAACCAGAACGCGACAGACGTATGGTCTCTACCAGATAGCGACGCCTCTAGCCATCGAAATGTTATGATACATTACCAAACATCTATTGAATCATGGTTTTCTAACTTATGGTAGAAAATGTCATGTTTATCCCAAATAAAAGTAACCTCACAGACAAGTATACTTAAATATGGGATTACTTAATGTCAGTTTGAAGGCACCATACTATAAGTGCTATAATGTTTGTGACCTCTATAATCTAAAATTGACATTTTAAGGGTGATAAATAGATTATGCATAGAAAGACTTATTTGTCACCCTTATAATTTGTTATTTTTAATGGATAAGGATGGCAAATAATTATAAAAATCACAAATAATTTTATAAGTACCTATGATGTGAGATCCTCACACTAATAGGTTGGTCAATCTTATGTAGGACGGAAGTAATCATCTCTCAACCTCACAATAACTCCAATTCCCCGCTTGTTCCCTTCGACCCCACCACGCTAAATGATATCTATGGAGACAGATTAGGAATACTTGGAAGTGTGAGCTTGCACGTTGAGTTTTTTAAGATGTTTCTTGAGAATGGATGACTTGTCTTTCTTCGTCGTCTTCAACTTCTTTTTATACTTACATTTGAATTTGCTCGTTGAAGTATCCCTTGATCATCTTCTTGTCTTTCACTGGAGATATTTTGTCATTCCTATGCATGTAGTATATGTTGACCAGGTTGCAAGTTCAAAGGGGGGAGTGAATGGGTTGCTTAAATTATATCTTGAAATTTTTTTGTTAAAAATAACTTCAAATAGAAACACTAAACGCAGGTGTTAGAGTTAGTGAGCAGCGGAAATAAGATAAAAGTAATCATACAAAATACACAAGGATTTTATCCTTATTCGGACCTCCTATCATCAGGAGTCCAATGTCCAATCCCCTAGAAACTATGGTTTTGCATGGCAAATCGGATCGGCCCGATTCGGGCGAATAGGATCGGATCAGGGGAGATCTGATCCAGGATTCGACTGATCCGATCCGATTCGCATGGGTACATACATATAATACCCTTTCTTCTTCTAATTATTACCTAAATTTACAGTTTTATTTACTAAGATATACATGTAAATAAAGAAGTACTCTCATTTGAATCCAATAAAAATATCAAAAAAATTATATCTCTTACTAATAAAAAGTCAACTCTCCCATCGAAGAGAAGGAAAATCACGATTTCAGTGATTTTAACGAAATACTAACTTTCTAATCTCTCATAATTTAACCAATCTAAAAATTTGATAATTCAAATAAATCACATAGAACACTAAAAATCTAAAATCTAGTAAAAAAAGTCAAACGTGTATGTGACTTTTCCAAGGGAGCCACTCTCTACTGAAAAAAGTGTATGTGACTTCTACAAGGGAGCCACTCGCATACTGAAAAAAGTCAACACTTTTTTTTAGTGGGAGAGTGGCTCCCTTAGAGAAGTCACATACACGTTTGACTTTTCTTACCAGACTTTAGTTTTTTAGTGTTCTATGTAGTTTATTTGAATTATCAAATTTTTATATGAGTAAATTATAAGAGATTAGAAAGTTAGTATTTCGTTAAAATCACCAAAATCACGATTTTATCTTCGAGGGGAGAGTTGATTTTTATGGTAAGAGATATGATTTTTTTGATATTTTTATTGGATTCAAATGGGGGTACTCCTTATTTACATGTAATATCTTAAGTAAATGAAACTATAAATACTAACATATATATATATATATATATATATATATATATACTATATGTTATATTAAATATATATATAATAATGCTATGTGAATCAAACTAATTCAGTCTAATTCCATGCAGATTGGATCGAATCAGGGGAACCTAATTCGGTCCGAATCGCCGCTCCGGCAAACCATGCAAGAAACTACTTAGGATTTCACTAACTAAGGGTACAGTGCCCCTCAAGGACACTTACACATCTAATACCCGCTAGCCTTCTCTTCAACTCACGAAGAGGCAAAACAATCACATGTAACAACAGGTTTCCCTTCAACAAGGGGAACGAAACACCTACCTATAACAGGTCTTCCCATCAACAAGCGGAACAAACCACCTACCAACAGCAGGTCTTCACTTTGCACAAGAAGAGGATCACTCTAAAAGAAGAGTTAAAGGGATGGCCCTTGATCAAGCTTATACAACAAAGCCTTGCTTGATCTGAAGCACGAACTGAAGGGAAGAATAATAGAAATTATGATGCTATCTTCTCAGAACATAGGCTCTCAAAGAAAAAGAAGTGAGGGCTTCAGGAGAGCTCGGAGTAGATGGACTTGGAGTGAGGACGCACTACTCTTCTAATCTCAATGGTGGTGAAGATCTATGTGTGTGGGTGTGTGCATGTCGCTTATTCTTTCTTTACAACCATCATCTATAAAGCATTCTTGCTTTCTTCAGAAGTGACCATTGAGATATCCGTTGTCTCTCATTTCTTCATGCTCGTTTCTATGCGGTCGCAGCAGGTCTTACGTTGTAGAGACATGTGACTATCGGAAACCTACAGGCATTAAATGCTGAGAGAGGAGAGAGGAGAGAGAGAGAGATAGAGAGAGAGGAGACGAGAGAGAGAGAGAGAGAGATGTCTTCAGTGACAGTCAAAGTTCTTAGTAGGTGCAAAAAGATGTTATACAAAAATAGATATATCCATTTTGTCACTATATAGATCATAAGAAGACTTGTATAAGATGGCAAACCGTTAAAGCACTTTTGAAAGGGAGCTGTGTCCCATGACTAACTAAGCCACATACCGATATCTTAGAATACTTACATGAGGAGATGTCTTTCTAAGAAAGATATGTTCCTTTTGTTCACACGTAAAGTGTGAAAGACTTAGCACGAAGATAGTAGTCAGTCAAAAAGTCATACTGCATAGGAACTATATCCAACAACAGACTATGTATGTGAAGATAATTTTAAATGATTATGTATAAGAGATATCCAACGGACGACGGGAGATTTGAATTCACACGTTCAAATCGCTAAGGATATTTAAAACATGTTGTGTGAATACATTAATCATCTTATCAAAGATGTTTCAGAAAGTTCCTTGATTAGAAGATATGAAATATGATCAATATGATTTCTGCAAGGATAATAGCTTGATATAAAATGATATTGAAAATATTGCGTGCCAAGTTTTATTCAAAAAAGGCAGTCATTGCAATTTAATTTCAACCATAATCAATATGATTAATGCAAAGATTATTGTCAAGGAATTGATAATAATTTATCTGTAATGACAATAGATAGAATAATGCCAATCGATGTTTAAGACACAGTTGATGCTCAAAAAGTAATTGATGTCTAAGGAGTAATTGATGTTTAAAAAAGTAATCGATGTTTAAGAGTAATCTGAAAGGTTTGCGGAATCCCAATATGGTAATCTAGAAGGGGGGTTGAATAGATTACTACCAATTAAAAGTTTGAAAACAACCCTTTTTCAATCACAACAAAGTCTTTTGAATTTTCTGTAGAAACAACGTGAGACTTAGATGTGTTGACGATGTGTAGGTGAGTTAGCAATCTATCTAGTGTGTGAATGCAACGTGCCTATCAAGCATATAACGTGAAAAACGTTTCAAACCACAGGACACGAAGATTTACGTGGTTCGGAGTACACAATCGTGTATCCTACGTCCACGGCACACACACACACGAGAGAAAACTGCTTATGAGCGAGTTCGGTGACTACAACTCACACACACGTGTTTTCTGATGTGCACCCATGATCAGAACAACACACACACGTGATCTCAAGCACAAGGATCGCTTGAATCACCACAACACACATACGGATGGTAGAATATGAAAACAGAGAGAGTTCTGAGTGAGAGAATAAATCCTGGTGAAGAACTCTTCTGAGAACGCCTGGAGGAAGTTCAATCTTCGACTTGAATACTTTGAGTCGATGGAGAAGGTTGAATCCTCGACGTTCTTCCTTCAGGAACTACTGGATCGACGGATCTTTAGGGCTCTGTGCAGTAGTCTGAAGCAGAGCAGCAGCAACTCTTGTGAAACTTGGAGTAGCTCTAGGGTTTTTGGTTGTGGCTGCTTCTGTACGAAATTTCCTCCAAAGAGATGTTTAAATATAGGAGTTCTCACATGGAGAAACGTGAGAGTTTGAAACACCTCTTAGGATAACTTAGAAACTTTCCGTAGTTTGAATTATACTCTGTCTATCGACAGGTTTTGGCCATCTGTCGACATGCGACAGTAAGTTTGCAACAAACAGAAGTATGGATCTTCAGCTCTGTGAGATCTATCGACAGATGTCCTCTTTTGTGCAAACGACAGAAGTCTGGATGTTCTGGACTGTGAGATCTGTCGACAGCCGATCTGTCATCTGTCGACAGATGAAGACTTTCTGAACTATGGGTCTTCTGGCAGATCACACCTCTGAGATTTGTCGACAGGTCTTTTGTGTCTGTCGACAGGTGACCTTGTTCTTTGCTTTTGTGATCTTTTTCACTTGCTTTGAGAGAGCTTGACTTTGTGCATTTGTACCTACATGATGAAACATATAAAGTTAAGTATTTTGAATACACAACAGTCAAGTATTGCATTAGTTTCTTTTTCATGTGTTACATGTATCAAACCTCAATTGAAGTTATTCATCATCAAAAAATATGTTGTTATAGATGTTAGAATGAAAACCCACATTCTCCCCCTTTTGATGATGACAAAAATTTATCAATTAATACAGATTGAGGTTTTCAATTAATGCACATTGAGGTTTTCTCCCCTTTTGACAACATCTAAAAGCATTCATCAGACAAACATATAGACAAACATAGAACATGGCATTGTGAATTCATTGATATGAAAGAGGCATACACAGTACAAAAAGTCAGGCGGAGCTGGAGCCTGACGAGTGTTATGCATCTCTGTCTGAAGCCTTGTAATACGAAGCTGGAGCTGGACTTGAGTGTCCGCAAGTGATTCCAGACTTGAATCCACTGTGTCCAATCTAGTATTCAGCTTCTCAAATCCAGTGGACATCTGGAGCTGTAACTGTGCAAGCAAGTCTCGAATGGACGGCACAGGTGGAGCATCACTAACAATCTCAACGCCCGGCACACCATGTGATCCAGACTGGGAGTCTTCAGCCTCGTCATCTTCAGCAAGATTCTCATCTTCTTCTTCAACAATCTCCTCTGCGGCATCAGCAGGTGCCTTACCCTTAAGCTCCCGGGTAACAACTCCATCAACAAGCTTGTATCCCATGCGATGTGCTGCAGTGAGATCAAAGCTGTTGCGAGAATTTAGCTCTATGCATTCACTGTCCGGAATGTCAATGCCGATGAACCTCATCAGGGAGGTAAGTGGACAAGCAAAGGGCATCGACCTCCGGGGTGGTAGAAGGTTTTGTGGATTAGACGAAGCATCAGAAAGTGGTAGATAATGGGTCACACGGAGAGAAAAAGAAGGTGAAGAGAGATTGTGCATCGGTGACCAATCCCGACTGCCATGTTTAGGCGCAATCATGGTAGTGAATATGTGGTGGATCATCCGGATCAATGGAGGAAATGAATTGGCATTGAGTTTAGAGATTTTCTGGGTGCCATCCTAATCCTCAAGTGTGAGGAGAGGGTAGTAGACAGAGGCATCTGGTTTGTGGCTTAGGATATCAACTCCGAATTGGGGATTTGAAGGGCTGTGCAAAGAAGATTTTCAGTGACTTGAAATGTGGTGCCTTGAGTGGTAAAGAAACGATTTCCTGAGTGTAACCAAGGTGGTTGTAGAAGTCACGAACGGCGGAAGGAGAATACCGCTTGTGATGGTAGAGAAACAGAGTCCATCCCTGATTGTCGAATAGGGGTTGGAGATTAGGAAACATATCGGCCAAGGACTCAAACTCTCCAAAACCGTTGCTGGACAAACTTGGTATGCGTCCCCTTGGAGTGAGTAAGGTGAAGACGGGGAGGTACCACAAGCTCAGGAATACGATCGTCCCGATGCTTTGTCCTGCGCTCAGCCTCAGCCCCATCGTCACCGGCTCGAGAAGAGGAGGGACGGCGACGCGAAGCTAGTTTCTTCGATGGCCTGGAAGACATGAGGAAGGGCTAGACCAGAAAGATGAGCGTGAGAGAGAGACGTTGGTGAGGGCTCAGATGAGAGGAAGGAAGACCGGAGGGAGGTAGGGTTTTCCCGTCCAGACAGGGTATGGAGATTTGGAGGGGAGGTGGGAGAAGGGTTTTGGTGGTAGGAGGGGAAGGAAACCCATGGATGCCTTTTTATAGAAAGAGGAGGGGAGTTTAAAAGGCAAGCCCCACCAAAAAAGCCCAAACGGCGTGCCCGTTGGACTTCCCAAACCGGGTCGGCCGCCGGCTGTCGACAGATGCCAGGGGATCTGTCGACAGATCCTGCAGAATTTCGGCCAGTGAGTTTTTGATGTGGATTTGTAAGAAAGGAATGGGAGCAATGGTTACATGATGCATATATGTAAGGTGTAAGATGGGTAAACACATATTGTAACCTATCATTGTCATGAACATTAAGGCTCTCCACTTACCTAAATGGTTCAAACATAATACCCAAGGGATTTAAAGTTTTGCATTAAGGGAACATTTTCCATTCTTTGAGAAAAGACACCATTACCCTTGGTTGATTAAGGACATTGTAGACTAACACTACCCCGAGTTTATGAGGATCAAATGATGATTGAAATAAATGCCTAAAACTTCTGGATAACCATAGACACTACATGACCTTTAGATTGAGACACTTGGAGGCTTCACACTATTTCGTTTTTTTTTTTTTTTGCTTGCAAGAGAAGAATGCAATGGGAAAAGTGATATTCAAGATAACTTCACCCTTTGACATGAGGATAGACATGACAAGTGCCCGTACCCCCAGTTACTCAGTCGAAGTTTCCATTATACCGTTGTATAGAGATAATGAGTTTGCTTTTTGACGCGAGGGCAGACATTTGTGATGCCCGTCTCCGCGGTTACTCAGCAAGACACATCATAGCTCTACCTTTATCCCAATTTTTTAATATTTTTTTGAAATAGGTAGCTTTTCTTCATTTTAGCTTAAACTTAAGATCAAGGAAATGTATATGATTATCCTTCAGTTCAAAACATAAAGTTCAATGACCATAAGATTTTTCAATTGTCTTGAGAATGGTGTGTGCCTACAAGGAAATTATTCAATGGAGTTTAGGTGTTAATCCTCTAAGATAGTTCAACGTTCTCAGAATGATGTAGCATAAACCCAAGCATGAGTAGTATGTCCAAATCATGGTGGTTTAGGGGATAGCATCAATATCATGTGTATATGATGAAGTTAAACATGTATATCCACCCAATAAACACCTTAGTGAAAGTACATGAACCTGCTCAACAAGTAGGACGTGAAATATGCATGAATTGCTTGAAGAGGTGGTGGCTATCGACAGCTAGAGAAGTGCCTGTCGACAGATCACACAGACATAAGATAGGCCAGTTCGGGCAGAGCAGACCTGTGAGATCTGTCGACAGATGAGGTGTCTTCTGTCGACAGATTGCACAGACAGAAGAATTAGAGTTCTGTGAGGCTGATCTGTCGACAGATGGAGTGGGGCTGTCGACAGATGCCTGTGCAAAACGGGTTAAGGTTAGAATGAAGAGTGAGATGATCATGACAAGTGAGGGAATTGAAGATACACATGGAATGAGTGATTCTCCTCTCATGAATGACATCTAACCTAAACTAGCTTCCCCATAGTGTGTGCTCATGTGAAAACAAGCAATTGAATATCAAGACACACTATTACAACTAGACCAACCATGCGAGCACACCAAGCTTCAGGAGACAGATTGTTAAGATTTTCAATGTTTCACTGAAGTAGAGAACGGACAAATTGTAAAGAAAACTCATCCCTATATAAAATAAAATCCCTTACATGCATGTCAACTATGGATACGTGGCGGAGGATCTTTCCTCTACGCATAATGAGAGTTCCAAACAAGCTTTACTTGTTCTTCCACAAACACTATTTAATATACCTCATAGTTGGTGCACACAAGAGACATATGCTCAGTATATGGATAAGTTTCACTGCAATTTACACAAGCCCATTCTCTTCTCAAAGTGGTGAATCTATCTTCAGCTAGAGGTTTGGTAAAGATGTCAGCCAATTGTTTTTCTGTGGGTATGAAACTGATTTCTAAGGTTTGTTGGCTACCTCATCTCTCAAGAAATGGTGACGGATTTATATGTGTTTTGTCCTAGAGTGTTGAATGAGATTCTTGATAAGTTGATTGCACTGGTGTTGTCACATATGATAGGTGTGCATCCAATATCAATGTTATAGTCACACAATTGACTTTTATCCACAACACTTGTGCCGCACAACTCCCTGCAGGAACATATTCTGCCTCTGCAGTGGATAGTGCAACCGAGTGTTGCTTTTTGGATGCCCACGAAACCATGCAACTGCCAAGGATTTGGCAATAGCCACTAGTGCTTTTCCTGTCAATTTTACATCCAGCATAGTCAGTATCAGAATATGAAACCAAGTCAAAGCTACTACCTGTTGGATACCAAAGACCCAAATCAAACGTACCTGAGAGATATCTGAAAATTCTCTTAACTATAATTAAGTGGCTTTCCTTTGGACTAGATTGGTATCTAGCACAGAGGCAAACACTGAACTGAATATCTTGTCTACTTGAAGTAAGATAGAGGAGAGAGCCAATCATACCTCGGAATTGTTTGGCATCTACCGGTTTACCTTTTTCATCTTTTTCAAGTTTTATACTTGTGCTCATGGGGTGAGGCAGGCTTTGATTGTTCAAATTGAAACCTTTTTAGTAGCTCTTTGACATACTTTTCTTGGTTTATGAAGAAGCCATCCGCCATTTGATTGACCTGCAAACCAAGAACGAATTGAAGCTCCCCCATTAGACTCATCTCAAATTCACTGTGCATGTGTTTGGAAAATTCTTCACATAGTGAAGGGTTAGTAGATCCAAAAATAATGTCGTCCACATAAACTTGAACAACAATGATGTGTGTGCGAACTTTCTTTGTAAAGAGAGTTTGGTCTACTTTACCTCTTGAGTAGTTTTTGCTTACCAGAAATGTACTTAATCTGTCGTACCAAGCTCGGGGTGCCTGTTTCAAACCATAAAGAGCCTTGTGCAATTTATAGACATGGTTAGGTTTCTCATGATCTTCAAAGCCCGGTGGTTGAGAGACATAGACTTCCTCTTTTATGTAGCCATTCAAGGAAGCAATTTGACATCCATTTGATACAATTTAAATTTGTTTGAGCATGCTATGCTAACAAAATTTAACTGCTTCTAGCCTAGCTACTGGTGCAAAAGATTCTTCAAAGTCTACACCAAATTCCTGATTGTATCCTTTGCAACCAGTCTAGCCTTGTTTCTCACCACTTTACCCTCTTCATTGAGTTTGTTTCTAAAGACCCACCTTGTACCTATGACAGACATTTCAGGGGTTTTAGGAACTAAACTCCATACATTATTTCTTTGGAATTGCCCAAGCTCCTCAGCATAGCATCAATCCATGAATCTTCTTTTAAGGCTCTTCAACATTCTTGGGGTTCACGTGAGAGACAAAAGCTAAATGGTCTGTTAAAACTATTTGATTAACCTTAGATCTAGTTTGAACCGACTCATTTAACTCTCCTATTACATTCTCAAGAGGATGATCTTTGAATACCTCACATTCATGACTGTTGAAGGCCCTGGAAGATCTTGCATTTGAGGAGGTTGTTCTGGAGGAGGAAGTGCTTGATGTGGTTCAAGTTGTTGTTCTTCCTCTTGTGGATCTTTGTCAGGTACATCTTCTGAATTGTTGAACGGAAGAATATCGTCTTCATCATCATACCTGCGAAGAAATCCACTCTTAGTTTTGAACCAGCTTGAGACTTTTCTTTCCTTTACTTTGAAGTTCCCCAAACGTTGTTCCTTCAGATTCATCAAACTGAAAGCATTTGAAATGTTAGACTTGAGTTGAGTTTTATCAAAAAACAACATGTGGAGTTTCTTCCACTGTTCTAGATTTCAGATTGAACACCCTATAGGCTCTAGAGTGTTCTGAGTATCCAAGAAAAATACCTTGATCGCTTTGGCTTCAAACTTGTCCAAATCATTTTTATCATTGTTATGTATGAACACCTTTGAACCAAAAACTTTAAAGTACCCAATAGTAGGTTTCTTACCTTTCAGAAGTTCATAAGGAGTTTTCTTGAATACGGGTCTTACCATGGCTCGATTAAGGATGCAGCAAGACGTGTTTACCGCTTCTGCCCAAAAAGTTCTCGCAAGTTGATTCTCGACCAGAAGCGTACGAGCCATATCCAACAAGGTTATATTCTTCCTCTCCACGACCCCATTTTGCTCTGGAGTTATTGGGGAGGAAAACATGTGTTCTATGCCTGGGTTCCTGCAAAATTCGGAGAGGAATTATTGTCAAATTCTCCCCCGTGATCAGTGCGGATAGAGCAAATTTAATTGACATTTCCATGCTCAATTTTGTTGAAGAATTCTTCAAAAACACTTAGAGCTTCATTCTTGTGAGCCAGAAATTTTACCCAAGTGAACCTAGAGAAGTCATCTACAATGACAAAGCCATAACGCTTGCCATTGAGACTAAGTGTTCTCGTAGGTCCAAATAGGGTCCATGTGCAACAGTTCATAAGCTTTAGAAGTACTTACCGGTGCCTTTGATTTGAAGGATTTCCGGGTGTTTTCCCTGTGCACATGCATCACAGAAATTTCTCATTCTTGTTAAAGGAAATTTCAGGAAGACCACTCACCAATTTAAGCCTCATGATCTTGTGCAATACATTATAGCTAGTGTGACCGAGCCTACGATGGCCACAATGTAAGCTCGTCCTGTTTGTTTGCTACAAGACATAAATCATTATTTTCTGGATCATCTAAGTCAACCATGTAGATGTTATTTATTCTTTTTCTAGAAAACTTCAGACTTCCTGTTTCCTTATCAAGTATTTGACATGAATCTGATTCAAGATAATTTTGTGACCCTTATCACACAATTGACTTATGCTGAGCAAATTATGATGAAGGCCATCAACAAGTAGCACATTATCTATTGAGTTAGAG
>JACBKR010002187.1:0-36544 GCA_014218235.1 Colocasia esculenta
GATGGTAAATGTATAAGCCTCGTTTGGTAAGAATAATATACCACACAAACATAAAGAATTATTTAACAATACTACAATTCATTATACATGAAAGTATACTACCTACTCGGTGGTAGCGTGCAGAGGTCGTGGATCCTTAAAGGATAGAATAATATACCACAAACTAAAGATTATTTTAAGAGGTCGGTGGTCTCGGTGCCAGAGTCGTAGGATCCGACGGATAAGAATATTATCCACAAAAACATAAAGAATTTATTTTTAAACAAAACTACAATGCATTATACATGAAGTATACTACCTACTTGCCGTGTTAGCGGTTCAAGTCGTGTATCTGCGAGGTCGATGGTACCGTTACAGAGGTCGTGTCCCTGTGAAAATAAGAATCAATTCCACAGGACATAAGAATTATTTAAATAAATATCGCAATGCATACAAATCAAAGTATACATCCCTACTTCGTACTTGCCGGTGTAGAAAAAGCAGTAAATCTCCTCCTACTACCCTCTCCCCTCCCACTAACTACCTCACCCCAAAATCCCATTTGAAGAAGTCCCACAGCCGTCAAAACCCATATCTTCACTGTAATAATACATGCATATTCACAAAAGGGGAAAAAAATGGGCAGACACTGGAGTAAGAAATTACAGAGTACCCTTCTGTTGCTGAGAAAATCAGCAAGGATCGTCGGCCGGAGCCAAGCAGTGGGCCCCCGAGGGATTGGTCGCGCCGCGCAGTCGTCGAGGAGTGAGTTCAACCTGCAAAGAACCACCGAGACTCCTCGTGGTCGACACTCCGACGATCAAGTTAGAAAGTCGTTAAGAGAGAGAGAGAGAGAGAGTTTTTGTGCTACGAATAGCGTACCTTTTCCTTGTGGTCTCTATCCTTTTTATAAGGCCTGGTCCTTTGGACAGACAAGGAAGGTGGCGGACGAGCCTCCGTGAGGCAGGGGCGCTAATCAGGGAACCCTCGCCAGCTGGACAGGGAGAGTCCTGCCTTGACAGCCGCTGCCCAAAGCGGTATGGCCATGGGGGTCGTGATTTACGGGGCTCGTCTGTACCTAGGGTAAGCGTGACCTGGCGCCGGCTGGGACGCCCGGACTTAGTGCTTATTTGAATTAGTTCTTCGCAGTGATGGACTAACCTGTGCCGACGACTTCCGACAACTTAATTGTCGGATCGTCGGTATGCCCGATCCTTGATCTCGTCGACCCATTTTGTCGGCTGACGACGACCGTATCACTAGTCCCCCGGGTTCTTTTCGAGGCGAGTCCTCGGCTCGAAGAGAAGCCATTTATTATTCTCAGGAATTCGTACGGGCGTTGGCGCCGCCTCGCATTCCGCGCGCTGATTTGGGGCGTTTCTGCCACTGTTATGATGAGGTCGTGGTCTTGTCATAATGGCGGTACTTCTGATGACGGCTTGTCAGTACTCCCCTCTGAGCTCTGCGCCATGATGACGCCGCCGGTTTCGGGGCGCACGCCACGGATCCGGTGAAACGTCTCCAGGCCGTCGGGCTTCCGACACGTGCGGAATCCTGGGTGCGCAGGATTTCTGGGCCGTCCGATGCATTGGCATCGCGGTGCTATAAATACTGAGGTTCGATACGAAACAGACGTTCCTTTGCCTCGCGCGCGCGCGCCTTCGACCCCTGCCGCGCCCCGACGTCTGCCGACGATCCGACGATCGTGTCCTCGTACGAAGTCGATCGACGTTCTTGCTTTGCTTCCTTTCGAGGTAAACGATGAGCCTTTCCTCTTCCTCCACCTCTCCTGAGGCTTCCTCCTCCTCCTCGTCCGCAAAATCTAGGGACCCCCATGTTCCCGTCGACGCTCCCGACCATGTTTCTGAAAGCCTTGGGGAGGGGTCGGTGTCTGTAGAAACCCAGATCTGGGGGCCCGTGGACGATTCCTTCGTTCTTGAATTAGTCCACGGGCCTATGTTCCCAAGGAACCCTCGGCCCATACCTCCGGTGCACGCCGTCGAGCCGACAACGTGCCGAAGCCCGTTGTGAGACCTCCCCTGGGACCTTCAAGTGGCTACGGAGCACCCTAGATTCGTCTCTCCTGCCGACGCCTTGTGTGCGCCAACAGGGATTTTAGGGCTCACTATGTTTTGGACGGGGGGTTCTCGGTTTACACTGAGGCGGTCCGGGCTGGCCTCTGTTTCCCCTTCCACCCCTTCGTCATCTTTCTTCTCTTGGAGCTCGGGGTGGCTCCTTCCAGTTGGCTCCGAACGCCTGGCGAGTAATCGTCGGCTTTCTCTCCTTGTGCTATTCGGCGGGGGTCCCTCCGACCTCGCGCCTTTTCCTGTACCTGTTCTCTATCAAGCCGTTCGGAGACTGGTTCTACTTCGCGGCGAGGAATGGTCGGCATATTCTCGGGAGACTCCCTTCCTCGCTTCACGGCTGGAAGAGGAACTTTGTTTTTTGTTTATAGTTCCTCGGGTTGGCCGTTCCCAACCAAGTGGTCGGCCGTTGACGTCCGGAGCAAAGCTTTTGGATCGCCGAGGCTGACTTCGTCCGAGCTATACGACCTTAAGTGTTTGAAGGAGGTGGAGCCCCCCAACCTGATCGATATCTCGGACGAGTTATTCCAGCTGATCGAAGAGGGCACACAAGGTTGCCAGCCTCGTCGTCGTATTTTTTACTCCATCCTCGGCTTCCTTAGCTAACGGTCGGGTGTTTGCAGCTATGGCCGACAAGGTTGGCTCTGCCCCCTCCTCGCGAAAGGGGCCGTCGCTCGCGGGATCAGGCCAAGAGCCGAGCCCAATCAAGGGGAAGAAGATGGCTTCCCGTGCCGAGAAACGACACCGCGATGCCGAGGCCGTGCCACCACCGGCGCCGACGCCTGGTCAGAGCTCGGGAGCCGTCCCGTCGACCGAAGAGACCGAAGAAGCGCCCAGCTCCAGCGTCGTCGGGTACGGCACCCGACGCCTCAGTTCCGCCTCTCGCTTTTCCTTGGACCCCGTCGAGTGGGGCCGACAAGCCTTGCCACCCGAGGTTAAGGCTGAAACGCTTGGCCGCCCCGCACGTCGGCTCGTACATGAATTTTATCATGGTATGCTGAGCCAGCTGGCCGCCTTCGACGCCTTCGTGCACCGAGCTGAGGTGAAGAGGCTGGCCTGCGACAACGCATCGCCGAGGCCGAGGAGCTTGTGGCCGCCGAGAAGGCCCGTAGTCTCCGCCTGGAGGAGGAGGCAAAGAAGAGGGGGGCGCGCCCTCCAGGCGGCCCTTGAAGCTGTGAAGAAGGCGCAATACGACGAGATTGCGGCCCACGAGGAGACGAAGAACAACTTTTCACGTCTCGTTGCTGAGGAGAGGGAGAAGGCGATTGAGGAGTACCGCAAATCCCGAGCTTCAGGATGAGATCGCCGACCTCTTCCAGGTGGATACGACGACTGCCTTGCCAAAGTTAAGGGTTGTATCCCGACCTCGATTTGTCGGAGCTACTCTTGCTGAAGACGACGACGGCGACAACCAGGTCACCGAGGGGGAGGCAAGGAGTTCGCCGCTGTCGTGGACGAGGCCATGGAGTCGGCTATTGATCGTTCCCCTCGACCAGGCAGCTGAGGCTGTTTTGAATGAGGAATAGTCGCCTTCCTTTATGTACTCTGTAATCCTCGTCACTGAGAATACACGGTTTTTAGTTTCTAGCCGACGACTGTCTATTCCATTGCGTTTGTATAATGAACTTGTCGACATGTGTGCTCAGAATTGCCTCGTCGGTGAGAGGGCCTAATCGACCACGTTAGCAGTGCCTAAGCGACCTCGTACTTGGGTGCCGAAGAGGCCTCCGCTCGTTTAGAGTGCCAAAGGACCTCGGCTTACGTTTAGAGTGTGCCGAAGAGACCTCGGGCTTACGTTTAGAGAGTGCCGAAGGGACCTCGGGCTTACGTTTAGAGTGTGCCGAAGGGACCTCGGGCTTACGTTTAGAGTGTGCCGAAGAGACCTCGGGCTTACTCTTAGAGAGTGCCGAAGGGACCTCGGGCTTACGTTTAGAGAGTGCCGAAGGGACCTCGGGCTTACGTTTAGAGTGTGCGAAGAGACCTCGGGCTTACGTTTAGAGTGTGCCGAAGGACCTCGGGCTTACGTTTAGAGAGTGCCGAAGGACCTCGGGCTTACGTTTAGAGTGCCGAAGCGACCTCGTCGTTGTCGAAGCGACCTCGTTTAGAGTGCCGAAGCGACCTCATTATGGGAAATATTGTCGTAAATGTTCGGCATTCCATGTCCTCGGCAAGGTCGTCCCGTCGAGGTCTGATAGGCGATACGCACCTTGTCCGAGATCATCGATGACTTTGTAAGGTCCTTCCCAATTCGGCGATAACTTTCCGACAGCTGACTTTGGTTCGGAGACGGCGAGTTTTCTCAGGACGAGGCTTCCCACGCCGAAGCGCCGTGGCTTGACTTTTTGGTCGAAGCTTTTCTTGATTCTTCTTTGATAAACCTCCATCCTCGTAGAGGCCCTCCCCCGCCTCTCGTCTATGAGGTCGAGCTCGGCGCGTAGGGATCGGTTGTTACTTTCTTCGTCGAATCCGAGAACTCTCAATGAAGGGACGAGCATTTCTACAGGCGATACGGCCTCCATCCCGAAGGCCAACGCGAAGGCGACTCTCACGAGTTGCCTCCCTTGGGGTCGTCCGGTATGCCCAAAGCACGTGTAGAAGCTGGTCGGCCCAAGCTCCCTTGTGGCTTGTTATTCTCTTCTTTAGCCCGTCCAAGATCGTCCGTTGGTGACCTCGGCCATCCCGTTGGATTGGGGGTGAGCCACTGAGGAGAACCTATGCTCGATCCCGAGTGCGTCGCAATTCCTACGGAATTTGATGTTGTCGAATTGTTTCCCGTTGTCGGTGATGATCGTTCGTGGTAGGCCGAACCTGCAGATGATGTTCTTCCATACGAAGCTCCAAGCGTTGTGTCAGTGATTTTGGCCAGGGGCTCGGCTTCGACCCATTTAGTGAAATAGTCCACTCCGACGATAATGAACCTTCTTTGGCCAGTGGCTGGGGGAATGGCCCAAGGATGTCCATTCCCCATTGCGCGAATGGCCACGGGGAGTTTATGCTGGCGAGCTCTGACGGGGTCGTCGGTCGATTCTGCCGAATAGTTGGCATTGTCGGCAACTTCTGACATACTTTTCGGCGTCTTTAAGCATCGTCGGCCACCAATACCCTTGTCGTGTTATTCTCCTCACCAAGGATCTGGGGCCTGCATGGGAACCGCACGTACCTTCGTGTATTTCGTCGACGATTTTCGGCTTCAGTGGGATCTACACACAGGAGGTATGGATAGCTAAATCCCTTTCGATATAAATTGTTGCCGAGGATGAAGAACCTGGCCGATCGTCTCCTTGTCTTCTCGACCTCGTCTTTGTCCTCTGGCACCACGTTGTCCCTGAGAAATTAATTAATGGGTCATCCACGTCGTCCCTACGTCGACGATCATCATATCTCTGGCCGCTATGGTTGAAATCGTCAGCTCTTCTATCAGCAGTGATGGGGGCGCCTCTAGTGCCGACGAAGCTATCTTCGATAACTCGTCGGCTTGTTCATTCTCGGACCTCGGTATCTTTATGAGCTCCGCTGAGTCGAATTCTCCATCATCCTTAGCACCTCGGCTTTGTACAAGGCGAGCTTCGCCTCCTTCGCTTCGAACGTGTGGGACACTTGGCCGACGACCAGTTGGAGTCGCTGTGAATGCGTATCCTCTTTGCTCCAAGGTTTTTTGCCATTTTCAGCCCCGACACCACCGCTTCATATTCTGCCACATTGTTAGATGCTTCGAAACCGAAACGAACTGCGTACCTTAAGTCGAGGCCCTCGGGAGAGCGCATTACAACGCCTGCGCCGCCTCCATTGGAATTTGAGGCACCGTCGACGAAAATTTTCCAACTCTCGTTGGGTTCTTCGTCCATCGCTGCCCGGGCGGTGCCTTCGGAAATAAATCCGCGAGGCCTGGGCTTTGATGGCGACCCGGGGCCTGAACTCGATATCGAATTCGCCGAGCTCGACGGCCCACTTCGCCAACCTCCCCGAGGACTCGGGTCGCTCGAAAATTGGTCGGAGCGGAGCGTCGGTTAGGACAACGATCTTGTGTGCTTGAAAGTACGGGCGTAGTCGTCGGGCTGCCATGATGAGAGCGTAACCGAGCTTCTCCAGGTTGGTGTAGCGCTGTTCGGCTCCTCGTAGCGCCTTACTCGTATAGTACACCGGGAGGTGGACTCGATCTTCTTCTCGGACGAGCACCGAGCTGATGGAATAGTCCGTCGCAGATAGGTACAACAGCAGTTCTTCGTTGTCGCATGGCTTGCTTAACGTCGGGACGTTCGCTAGGTGTTCCTTCAGTTCGTCGAAGGCCCCTTGGCATTCCTCGGTCCATTCGAAGCGACCCTTCCGCAGTATCTCGAAGAAAGGCCGGCAACGTTCCGCCGACCTGGACATGAACTACTAAGAGCAGTTCCTGCCATTAAGTCTTTGTACCTCTTTGATTGTCCTCGGAGCCGTCATGTCGAGGATGGCTTGGACTTTGTCGGGGTTGACGTCAATGCCTCGTTGTGAGACGAGATACCCTAGGAATTTCCCCGCTCGGACGCCGAAGACACACTTCTCGGGGTTCAGCTTCATCCCGTAGAGCTTCAATACTTCGAAAGCTTCGGCTAGGTCTTTGACGTGGTCCTCGGCTCGTCGGCTTTTTACCAGCATGTCATCGATGTATATCTCCATGGTCTTGCCAATCTGCTTCTCGAACATTTTGTTGACCATCTTTGGTATGTTGCTCCTGCATTCTTCAATCCGAACGGCATACGGGTAAAGCAATACAAACCTCTCTCAGTGGTGAAAGATGTCTTTTCTTCGTCTTCTGGGGCCATTCTTATTTGGTGATAGCCTGAATATGCGTCGAGGAAGCTTAAGAGCTCGTGTCCGGCAGTTGAGTCGACCAGCTGGTCGATCCGCGGCAGGGGGAAGCTGTCTTTTGGGCAGGCTTTGTTTAGGTTGGTGAAGTCCACACACATTCGCCATTTGCCATTTGCCTTTCGTACTAGGACGACGTTGGCGACCCAGGTTGGATAGAATGAATTCCTAACGGTTCCTGCATGCAAATATTTTGTCAACTGGTTTTCAACCACTTCCTGTCGTTCGGCTGACAGGGGCCTCTTCTTTTGCCGGATAGGTCGGGCCTTGGGGTCCACGTTCAAGTGGTGCTGGATAATGCTCGGGTCTATTCCTGGAAGATCGTCGTCAGACCAAGCGAAAACGTTGCCACTCTGACCGAGGAATGTGGTGAGGTCAGCCTCCAACTCTTTGAGTTCGGTCCCGATGATTAGAAGTCCGCTTTCGATTTTTATTTGCTTAGTTAGTTCTACTGGCTCGTGTTTTGGGGCGTCATTCACAGCAGGTACGTACTCAGGAATAGTTGGTTCTTTAGCTTTAATAGAGTTAACATAACATAGGCGCGCCTCGGCCTGACTCCCGACAACTTCGCCTACCCCGCTTGGAGTTGGAAATTTCAGCTTCTGGTGGTATGTTGACGGGACCCCTCCGAGCTTCCCGAGCAGACCGCGCCCAAAGATCGCGTTGTAGGCCGACTTTACTTTCACAATCAAGAAGTCGACCTCAACCGTTACTTGCCGAGGACGGGCTCCCAGTGTTACTTTGAGCCGGATGGACCCCTCGGCGGTGACCGGAGTTCCGCTGAACCCAAACAGAGGTGTGGCGACCGGTTTGAGCTCCGTGCTCAGGTTCGTCATCTTCAGAAGCAGTCGTAGAAGAGGACATCCGGCGCTGCTCCGTTGTCGATGAGGATGCGATGCACGGTGTATCCGTCGATGTCGGCATGAATGACTAGCGCGTCGTCGTGAGGAAAGTTTAGCCCAATTGCGTCGTCGGCAGAAAAGGTGTCGGCTCCAGATTGGGCTGGTGAATCCCGAGGACGACGGCTGAAGCGTACGCCTTCCTCTTCCTGCTGCTGTCGCCGCCACCCGCAGATCCGCCGGCGAGGACCAGGACGGCGCCTTTCCCCTCGCGCTCGCGATCCTCGTCTTGATCGCGGTCTTTCGGTTTGCCGTCGACGACGTCTTTACCGATTATCCCTCGGCGCAACATCTCCGATATCTCCATCTTCAGGCTCCTGCACTGGTCTGTTAGGTGACCGAAACCTTTATGGTACTCACAGTATAGCTCGGCCCCCCTCGTCCCGATGGAGGCCTTGTGATGGGTTCCGGTCGCCTGAACTCTGGTAGCTTTTTGATGACGGGGAGGATTTCTGAAGGTGGCCTCCCGAACCGGGGGAGATCCCTTACGCGACGATACTCTCGGGTCGTCGGTCACATTCGTCGGTTCTCTGAGTCTCGGCGCCTGTCTCCGCGCGCTTCCTCCCTCCTTGGCCTCTTTTCGCTAGCCTCCGAGCTCGTGCTTCCCCTCTCCAGCCCGCTTCAGTCGCCCAGCGGCTCCCAGGGTTGATTCCAGGCGGACGTATTTCTGCATCCGAGAGAGGAGGTCGGAGAGGCTTACCGGTGGTTTCTTGGCGATCGACGCCACAAATGCTCCGTCAGTGCACACCCTGGTCAGAATGTTGACCGCCGTTCTCAAGTCTAGGTCCACCACTTTCATCACCTCGATCTGAAAGCGTTTCGCATAGTCTCGAAACATCTCGTTTTCTTTTTGAGATACCAGCCACAGGTCGTCGGTGCACAATGAGTGCTGCACCGTGTTGTAGAAGTGGTCGAGGAACCTTTGGGCCAGGTCCGAGAAGCAGGAGACCGATCGCGCCGGCAACGCCTTGAACCATTGTAGTGCTGCATCATCAAGTGGACATGAAGGCCCTGCATTTCAGAGCGTCAGTCACATTCATCATTTCCACCTGGCCCTGAAAATGATCGAGGTGGTGGACTGGGTTGGTTGTTCCGTTGTAGCGTCGGAACTTTGGCAACTGGAACTTCGGTGGGACCGAAGCCGATGTGATTTCTTCTGTGAAAGGCGAGGAGGAGAGAAGCGTCGCCACGGATGGGGCGCGAGTGCCGAGCTGTAGGGCTTCTATTTTCCGATTCATCTCCCGCAGATCGCTCTTCCACCGAGGATCGAGCGGGGACTCGCTGATGGTGATAGCGGTGGACTCCGCCGTAAAGTGGTCGGCTAGGTCGGCCCTAGCCATATTTCCGGCTGCGGCTACCGCGTCACGGGAGGAGCGTTGTCGGCGTGGTTAACTTGCCGGCGCGGGAGTCCCAACTATCGTCGGTTGCGCTTCGGCGTGACTTGCCGATACTGCCGGAGGCGCTTGTTGCTGGTGGAGAGCTTCCGTATCACCCTGATTACCTTGGGTTTGTTCTACTTGGCGAGTCGAGCCCTCGCCTCGAGGAGGGTGAGCTTGTTGATTCTGCTCCATCCTCATAAGGATCTGCTGAAGGTGCACCAGTGTCTGCTCGACCCGATCGAGCCGCGACGAGGTCGTCGAATCCTGCTCCCCCCCCCCGCCCGAGGCTCCTCCAGCTGCTGCCCCTTCAACAATGCTAGTAAGGGCGACTTCTTCCTCCGACGGGCGAACTGCGACCTTTCCCTTGGGTGCCATGAGGAACAGCTTTTTGTATCAGGTTCCCACAGACGGCGCCAAATGTTGCTGAGAAAATCAGCAAGGATCGTCGGCCGGAGCCAAGCAGGGTGGGCCCCGAGGGATTGGTCGCGCCCGCAGTCGTCAGAGGAGTGAGTTCAACCTGCAAAGAACCACCGAGACTCCTCGGTGGTCGGACACTCCGACGATCAAGTTAGAAAGTCGTTAAGAGAGAGAGAGAGAGAGTTTTTGTGCTACGAATAGCGTACCTTTTCCTTGTGGGTCTCTATCCTTTTTATAAGGGCCTGGTCCTTTGGACAGACAAGGAAGGTGGCGGACGAGCCTCCGTGAGGCAGGGGCGCTAATCAGGGAACCCTCGCCAGCTGGACAGGGAGTCCTGCCTTGACAGCCGCTTGCCCAAAGCGGGTATGGGCCGCTGGGGTCGTGATTTACGGGGCTCGTCTGTACCTAGGGTAAGCGTGACCTGGCGCCGGCTGGGGACGCCCGGACTACTTAGTGCTTATTTGAATTAGTTCTTCGCAGTGATGGACTAACCTGTGCCGACGACTTCCGACAACTTAATTGTCGGATCGTCGGTATGGCCGATCCTTGATCTCGTCGACCCAATTTGTCGGCTGACGACGACCGTATCACCTCATTTAGGTAAAATTGTATACCATTACTCAAACATTCTCCATTTCATCTTCAGATTTTGGAGATATCAAATTCCCATTCCATCTTCATTATCAATTCATTTTGATCACATAATATTTCCTCCTCTCGAGTCCCCCACTGTATTCAAGTTGTTCTGGTTCGACTTCTTCCACTTCATTCTCTTTAGATAAAGACAGTGCCCTCCACAGATTCATCACTAGAAGCAGCAAGTCACTCTCACCCAAATCGATTGAAAGATTCGGATTCACATCCAACCTACTGTTTCAGTCAATCCAACTCATAATCCGGGAAAAGCCTTGTCTTAACCTTGCAACCTGCCCACCAATCATTTCTTTCTTTATTTCTAGACGATGGATACTTTGTATAATAGACCTGCGGGCTTGTGCGCCAAAATGAATGGATCATAAGTATTCAATTTGGACTTATGTCTGATATCGACAATCCCATATGTTTGTGTCATTTCGAACAGAATTTGGATCAAACCAATGACACTTGACAGAAATATATGTTGTCATCTCCGAGATATTGCATTCTAAGATCTCCTCAATAATACCATAATAATCACATCATTTTCATTATATGTACTTCCTTTCACACATACCCCGCTGTTCATTGTTGATTTATTCTGCCCATATTGTCTAGTGTGAAATCTATACCCATTCACAATAAATGCTGGATATGTACGTGCAACTTTCGATGGGCAAACTGATCTCTCGAATTCTTTGATCAGTAATAAAACCATTTTCAACCTACATATGGAGAGCACACTAGTCAGAATTAGTCATAAATTGGCCTAACAAGGAGAAAGATTAGTAATAATACTTACACGATATTTCAGCCAAGAAGCCAATGATTTTTCTCGTTCTTTTTCACCTCCATGTCAGAGAGATATGGACATCTTTGATTAATTCTGAGTCAAATTGTCTGTATTATGACATTGGAGCGTTATAGATGGAATGAAAATTAACAAGTTATGGACATAAACGAATGTGAGCAGAGAACTTACGCAACATAAGATTCAACCTCCATACAATTTAAAAGGATGTAAATTTCTGCACAGTGCAATTCTCTATCATTTAGCATCCGACACGAAGAACGTCCATACGCACGTCTAGGATACTTAAATATAGAGAGCCGATCAGAGTGAAAGGAGTCTCCTCCATCATCATTACGTGGTGGCCGAGTACGACGAGTTTGTATCTCAGGTTCAAAGTACATTGAACAGAATTTGATATTTCTTCCATAATGTACGCCTCCGCAATGGAACCCTCTACTTTTGCCTTGTTGCGAACTTTCATTTTCAATTCATGCATGCACCTACCAGAATGTTCATAGATATGAAAAACACATCAAGAGATATTGAATTATGAGGAGAAAATATATATAATTACCTCTCAAATGGATACATCCATCTAAATTGTACTGGCCCTCCTACTTTAGCCTCATATGGTAAGTGTATAAGCAGGTGCTCCATGGAATCAAAGAATGAGGTGGAAATATCTTTTCCAATCTACAAACTGTCGTGATCACATTCTGTTCAATAGTTTCCACATCTTCATACCTGAGCTCTGGGTACATAAAATTTTAAAAAACTGACTTAACTCAGTCACTGCTCCCCATATCGGCTTCGGCAACATATCACGAAATACAATAGGTAACACCTCTGCATGAACACATGACAGTCATGACTTTTCATTCCATATATTTTCCCCTCATTTGTATTCACACGCAATGAGCAATGTTGGACACATAACCATCTGGAAATCTCAATTGTTTTAGCCAAAAGCATACTTCTTTAATCTGTGCAGCTCCAAGGGCGTAAATTGCTTTCGGTTTAACTGTTGTACCATTTCTATCAAGAAGTTCCAGTTCTGGACGTTTACAATGTATTTTCAAGTCTAAACGAGCATTCACATTGTCCTTTGTTTTGCCTTTTATGTCCATAATGGTGTTGAACACATTATCAAATACATTCTTCTCAACATGCATGACGTCGAGGTTATGTCGTATAAAAGAGTTGACCAATAAGGCAATTCCCAGAAGATACTTTTTTTGACCCATTGTGATCCTTCCCAAATCCAGGGAGATGTCTTGTGCTGCTCGACAATTGTGTTATATCTGGTAAGTTCTGTACCCTTGCTGCTAAATGTGGACCAACAACCGTTCAAAATCAGCTTCTTCCAATTCAATTTTGTTCTTTAAGAAAGCATCTTTTTGCCTTCTAAACGGATGGTCCCTTGGTAGAAATTGTCGATGACAATCAAACCAGCATGACTTGCCACCATGCTTAAGTACAAATGATTTGGAACTGTCCATACAGTAAGGACATGCTAGCTTTCCATGGGTGCTCCAGCCAGATAACATTCCATATGTAGGAAAGTCATTTATTGTCCACATCAATGCAGCCTTCATAGTGAAATTTTGCTTCTGGATGCATCATAAGTAGTAACCCATCGGTCCATAACAATTTCAACTCATCAATCAACGACCTGAGATATATGTCTAGTTTTTTTTCCAGGATTTTTTGACCAGGGATCAATAATGATAGAAATAAATGCTCTGTTTCATGCACATATTTGGCGGAAGATTGTATGGTGTCACGAAAACTGGCCAGCAAGAGTAGGAAGTCACTGAACCTCCAAATGGATTGATCCATCAGTACATAAACCCAGTCTTACATTACGCGACTCTTTTGAGAAAGTAGGGTGAGCACAGTTAAAGTGACTCCAAGCTTCGGCATCTGCAGGATGAGTGATTACATTATGTCGACGTACTCTTTCCGCATGCCATCTCATATGTTGAGCTATCTTTGGTGACATATACATTCTCTGCAATCTCGGTGCAATAGAAATACCGCAATGACATATATGGTATATCTTTTTGCTTTGAATTGTCCCCTTTCTTAGGCTTGAATCTATCATGACCACATATGGAACATGATACCTTACTTTTATCCTCATTATAATATAGCATGCAATGATTAGGACATGCATCTATTTTCAATATCCAAGCCCTAAGTCAGTGACCATCTTCTTTGCACGATAAAAATTTTCAGGTAACTTCTCATCTTGTGGCAACATACTTTTGATAATCAGTAACAAACGATCAAAACAAATCTCACTGATGTGAAATTCAGATTTCAAGTTCAATAATTGTGACACCGCAGATAGTCGAGAGTGATTTTGACATCCATTCCACATGGCTCATCAGCATCTTTGAGTAGCTGATAAAATCTTTCAGCTGTCTTGTTTGGCGGTTCTTCATCGTGTACATGCTCCTCATGAACATTGATCCTGGACCAGCAGCATCTATGACCATATCAACATATGAACTTCCACTTCCAACATTGGCAGGCTCGGCAGGCTGGAAGGACCACAATGTTTCACCATGACATATCCAGTTTGCATAATCTTTAATAAACCCCTTTCTGTATAAATGACGTTGTACATCCCATGTTGTCAGCCACTTCAAATTCTTACAGACTGCACAAGACATCGGATACGACCCTCACAATCTACAGCTTCAATAGGATTTCTCAAAGCAAACTGAATGAATCTCTCAACTCCATTTTTAAATTCCGTAGACACCACCTGATCAACTACTCTACGGTACATCCATGACCGATCTTCCGACATTTTCCTCTGTGCGAATGAAATGTAAACACACAAACTTTAACATGTCTAACAAAATAAAAGTCCAACCCTTTCCTCACATCGTCCATCTCTGCCATTTTAAATAGGAAGGAAATATCATTTAGATTTTCACTTTTTAACCCATCTGTGAAGGTTTGATCGCACGATTAATTACTATATGTGTTGTGTTATTTGCTAAAATTTCGGCAGCATCTCCCCACACCTCTCCGATATACCACAAAATATTTATTGATTAAGAATTTTCTTAAACACTTACTAATAAGTGGTTAAGAAAATAATCAAAATCAATAAAGTATATCAGAGAGGAGTGAGAAGACGCTAACCAAAATTTTTTAACAATAACACAAACAATATAGTAATTAACCACCAAGTGCGATCAAACATTCACAGACTGTCCAAACGGGACAATTCAAGACTTTGAGTTAGATATACACGTTCTCATCATTGAAAATGAGAATGTGCACATCAATCCCAAAGTCTTGAACGGGTAGGTTGATTGACACGAGCTTAACACGCTCTCCTAAGATGCGTGCAATGTTAGGTTGCACCCACGCATCTCAGCTCACATACAACACCCAACTATTAATTATTGACAAGATAATAACACATTCTAAAACACAAAAATAAGTATTCTAAAAACTCTATACATATCAACAAGCACATAAATAAGCAAGAATGACTTTATGCTGACGACTATTCAACAATAAAACTAAATAACATTTCAACAACAAAGCTATCTAGGAAATTTACAAAAGCACCAATAACATGTGAATTGGCAATACATGTAGACGATGAAAACATAGATTTTGTTTTAACATTCAACATATTCATAAGTGCAATCAATGACATAACGTAACATGCATGATGGAGAGCATTATTCATAAGTGCATATCTATAAGTACAGTCCTTTTTCAATGGAGGGCACTGGTTGCATCAAGTCTACTGCACCTTCATCTCACTTTATCCCTAAATCTAAGGGAGCTGACTCCTTTGATTAGTTCAGGCCGTATCTCTATGCAACTTTTTCTATAAAATTATAACGAAACTTATGGCTAACAAAATGCAGTCCATTACGCCAGAGCTGATTAGTGATGCCCAGTTTGCATTTATCATAGGCAGAAGGATCCAGATAGCATATTCTTTTGGCCAATGATCTGATAAGCCTTTGATGCGGTTCACATTCTTTACATCCTGTGTATGATGGGGAAGACGGACCCAAAGGAGGAACACTTGAAGTTTCAGGAAACACTTAAAGCTTGCTCGGATGGAGAAAGCATGCATCTTCATTGTGCAGTAGTAAAGGTAAAACATTTTAGATAAGTACAACCATTGAATGAACTTGAACCAATTATTCTGAACCCATTACTCGAGTTGTTTTTGTATCTGATTATATAATTTTGAATCTGAATCGTATGTATAATATATATCATATAATAGAGATTATATATTACATAATATATATTATATTATCCAAATATCTGATTATTCAATTTTGAATCCCTTTACTGAACTTGTTCATATTCCACACTATCTAATTTTTGAACTTTATTATCTGATATTCGATGAAATGGATTCGGATACGAAAACTGTTGTTTCTTCTGCATCTGATTATTTTCGATAATTCTTATTAGAGTCAAATTCGAAACTGTTGTTTCTGACTCCGACCCATTAACCCCCTAGTTTTTTTTTTTTCTTGAGCCTGTAAAAGGCCATCTTTCGAGCTTAATTACCTTTCATTATTGGAACTCTCTTGGGCCATATTGTTAATGGGGATTATCAATGAAAATGGAGACTATATGCCCGAAGGATGATGTCCCATGACCCTATGCTTTTGTTTGAGGGCTGGGTTGAGACCCAAGTACTCAATTCACCATCGGAGGAGTACGGATGTGAGGTGATGGCATAGCAAGGGTATGAAATGCAAATTATTGTCTTGGTATTTTTTCCACTGAATGAACTGTGCTTGATACGAATGAAATGTTATTGAATGCTTATCGTTAATGGCCAATCTCATCGAAAATCTGACTGTTCTATATATAATTAAACATCTGTTATAGACAGTGCAATTGCAAAGATCCCTTACTATATATTGAAGCTGATCAGTTTTGTGATTAAGTTCCTATATATTTTGCCTATTGATACCTTGCATCTATTCTTTGTCCTCTACTGACAACATAAATTTTGTTGGACAGTGAATGTTGATATGCAAGCTTAAATGATTAATGTCTCTAACTTGACTGCATTCATCCTGATTTAATTTTTTTGGATTTTTACGTACTGTCAAAATGCTAAGATGTAAATTTAATGTCTACTGATATGTAACTCCTACTAAACGCATTAAACTCACCCCGCTTTTATCCCATTTTTAGGCATATAGACAAGGAGACTGCTAGCATAGCTAGCAACTGCGGTGAAGAGTGTCGGCCCCTACTGGCCCTTGTCTAAGAGTGACGTGACAAAAAACAAACTTGTTCATCAGATATATCCAACCATGACATTGTATATCTTGAGTCTTCCAGAGACTAACAACTTGAACCAAATGTTGCTAAGATCCGCACCAAAAACCTCCAAATGACGTGAAGGACCTAGACAAACACAGAGAGAGGAAAACCTATGGCAAGAGAAGGAGACGAGGAGATGGGGGGGGTGGCGAGAGGGGAAGAGTCAGAGGAGAGCGGCGGCAGGGGGTGCGGGGTGGGGTGGCAGAGGGGCAACAACGCACAGAGGGAGAGGGGATGAGGCGGGGGGGGGGGTGGTACGGTGGGAGAGTGTGGGGGGGGGGACGGGGCAGGGGGATGGGGAGAGAGGTGAGGGGGTGTGGCGGCAGGGGGGGTGGGGAGAGGTACGTGGCGACAGGGGGGATGGGGAGAGGAGAGGGGTAGTAGATTGCAAATAAGGGGGGAGGGGATGCACAGGGGAGGGTGGGAAGTAGGAAGGGGGCAGGGGGATTTCTTCGGCGGGGGAGGGAGGAGGAGGAAGGGGGCAGGGGGCGGGGGGTAGGAGCTCGACTAACCGGCGATGGGCAGGCGCAGTGGTGACGGGTACTGACAGCGGCGGCGACGACGTCCACAGCGGCGGCGACGACGTCCACACGGCTGCAGGCGGCGACGATCTCCTCGGCGGCGACAGTGGCGGCCCGAGTCGACGATGTCGACGGCGGCTGCACGCGGCGGCGAGCTCCTTAGCAGCTAGCTCCGGCAACGACTGAAGGGGAGGGAAGGTTGGTCGGGGGGAGGGACGACGAGAGGAGAGTTGAGGGAGGGAAAGGGTTGGTCGGGGTAGTATTAGGGTCTACAACGACCGATATAGCGACCGCACTTAATTCGGTCGCAAATTCCGTCTCCTATATGCGACCGAATCTATCGGTCTCTAGTTGGTCGCTGATAGAGACCGACTAGCGACCAATTTTTGCGGTCGCAATATCGGTCGCTATATCCGCTTTTTCTTGTAGTGGTGGTGGTTGTGGAGGTCATGGTCGTGGTGGACGTGGTGTACTGTAAGAGATATAAAGATTTACTGTAACTGATACAAAGACTTACTGTAAGTGATATGAAGGCTTACTGTAACTGATACAAATGCTTACTGTAAGAGATATAAATGCTTACTGTAACTGATACAAAGACTTACTGTAACGATATACACTAACTGTAACGAATGTAAGTGTACATAGGGAAAGAGCAGAAGAAGGAAGGGCAAAATAAGAAAAAGTTTGATACTAAAAAGACGACTCGTCTTACAGACTCATAAATGTTAAGAAACTAAAAGTAGGGACTAGAAATTAAACTAACACAAAAGTAAGGACTATATGACTTCTGATTTTCTGACAGGGATTATAAATTAAGTCAACCCTGTGACAGAGACCTCTAATAATTAATTCTCCCAATAAAAAATAATCCTTCTTATTTTTAATTATTTTTATTTAGAGATAATTTATATTATTAACATAAGTCGAATATTATATCCAACCCCCCAAGGTTATCTATTTTCTGACTTTTCAACCCATTTCTGACCTTTTCGTATCTATTTTTTTTTCGTTTTCGATTACTTTTTATTTTTTTGTTTCCGCTTTATAATATATAAATTTTTTTTATTTACAAAGTATATACTCTTAAAATCTTAATTCTTAATATTAAAAATCTTTAGACTAACTTTTAAATTTCTCCTTAATTTGTAAATAAAATCTAATTAACTTATCTCTCTCGTAGTATTTATTATGCCTATTATTATCAAAGATATTTATTTTATCACTACTCCTAATGCTACATACATCTACCATTTGATCGTATCAAATGTTTCCGATTATTTTCGTTTTTGATTTTCTTATAGGAAATGGATGCAGAAATTGCTATTTCTATTTTCGACTCCGACTCGTTGGTAGCCCTACTCCTCCGTAAATGAGACAATGCCATCAGACTTACGCATTGTCGTGCAAACATTTTTATTTGCATGCTAAAATGTGATTAGTTTGCTCTACAACTAGTCGACTCGTATCCAACTTACTCAAATAATAGGCAGATAAATTACCCCAGAAAACTTTGCTCTTCATTGGGGTGGGGGGTTGAAGATAAATTACCCAGAAGTAATCGAAAACGGAAATAACGGATACAAAAAGGTCATATAGGGTCGGAAAGTCGAAAAGAGAATATCATTGGGGGGGTTGAAGTAATCTGAGCTATGTTACTAATAAAAATTCTCTAAATAAAATTAATTAAAAGTAAGCATGATTATTTTTTATTTAAAGTCATTCTTATATTATTCACATCATTTTGATATTTCTTCAAAAGTGCACATTTCGACAGGACGTCACCGGACTTCGATAATAGAATTGAATATGAAACCACTATAATGATAAAAAAATATACTAATTCTAAAAATATGAACATCGAATTATTGAAGTACAGATATTGGGATTAATTTAATTATTATCTTGAAGTAATTTTTACTCTATAAATTTTATTTAAAAAAATTAAACCAAAATCATAATAAATATGTCACCTTTTAATTAATTCATATTTAAATTTTCATCTTAATTTGATATTATTTAATATAAATAAAATGCTAATTTAATTCTAAAAAACTCTTCTATACTACAGAGGAGAGAAATCGGTCCTCAATGACCGATTTCCTACCATGAGGAAATCGATCACATTATTATTATTTTTAAAACAGCCATGCGAATTAAAAAGTTTTCCGTAATATTCACTTAATAAAAATTTTAAAATATATTATTTTTAAAGAAAACCACTTAACATTGTTCGATCAAACGTTTGTAATCACAAGAACTAGCTATTTAGCGCCGTTGTAACGAATTAAGTTTTGACTCCATCTTGCTGTCATACAGAATGTGCGCGGGTGTATGGATACATCTGCGGTCACCATGACCTGGGCTCTGGCCCTGCTGCTGACCCACCGCCGGTGGCTCGACAGGTCCGCCGCAAGCTCGACCTTCACGTCGGTACACCCCCGCAACGTTGAAGAAGGACGCCGCCGACCTGGTCTATCTACAGGCGGTCGTGAAGGAGGCGATGCGCCTCTACCCGGCGGGCCGCTCTCCGTGCTGCACGAGTCCACCGCCGACTGCCGGGTCGGCGGTTACCACATCCCCGCGGGCACTCGCCTCCCTGACGAACCTGTGGAAGCTGCACCGTGACCCGCAGCTGTGGTGGCCGGACCCAGAGGAGTTCCGTCCGGAAAGGTTCATGGTCGGCGGGGTGGACGTCACGGGGCAGCAGTTCGGGTTCCTGCCTTTCGGCTCGGCCGGAGGATGTGCCCCGCGGTCAATCTCGCCCTGCCGCTGATGCAGCTGATCCTGGCTCGACTTGCCCACAGGTTCGAGCTGGGGACGCCGGGGGGTGCGCTGGTGGACATGGAGAAGGGCTGGGGTTGACCCTTACCAAGACGGCTCCATTGGAGGCCCTGATCACACTGCGCCTGTCCCCCCATCATATATATTCATATATATTATATATTATAATATATATATATATATTATATATATATATAATCATATATAATATATAGATATATATATGAATAAAAACGTGGAGAAATAATTGGTGTCTGTTCATCACATTATTAGTATGAGTAGACACCCAATTATGTAGTGATGTGTATACACATCATCTTGTGTTTGTTTGTGTGCAAATAATTAAGTTTGTATGAATGATATGTTTGGCAATTATTCTTGTAAAACTAGTTTGTGATCTCATATTTTTACTTTTTTAGATTTAAGATATTAGCATATCGGAGCACTAACATAACGTTGAGATCGAGGAGGCATTTTTTTTACTCTACCAAAATAAGATGAGCACTTACTACCATTTAAATCTGCTGCGTACTTAAAGAGATATGGATGTAAGGAGAACAGACAAAAGAAAATTGCATGGTTTTTCTTGATGGACGCTCTTGCCAGAACCACCAACTTAATTGATAACACGTTAAAATAGCACTATTATTAAAATTATGTCATATGATCAACAATTGAAAGGTGAAAATTAAAAACATCTCATCATAATGAAGATGTTGTGGTACATTTAATTGATTGGTACGTTAAGAGGTGTACAAAATGATATCAATAATTGAAAAGAGAAAGTTAAAATTAATACCTCATAAAAAAAAGTTGTGGTACATTTTGATTGATGTGTTAAGAGGTATACCAAATAGTATTACTAAACTATTTTCTTAAACATAACCATGAGTGCATGGCATCGTTATCGCTGGCGGGGATGAGGTTACGTGCACGCATGAGTTTCGTATGCATGCGTGTGGACTCTCCTTTACTCGCCCCCTCAAGCTGAACGGGAGGATCAGTCACGTTTTAAGCTTGCCACACGCAGAGCCTGGAACTGTGCGGGCTCTTGGTAAAATATCTGCCACCTGATCCTGGGATGAGACCTACGTATAATATACGTACGTGTTGCACCAATAGGTGTCGCTGCATTACTAATAATTGCCGTACAAAATGGATCGACCTCCACATATATGTTTGGTTCGTGCTTAGACATTGGATTAGAGGCAAGGTATATGTTGTCACATTGGAATATTAGCTAGTGCATGGGATGGTGGGAGCAGGTTACGTGCATTCAATTATTCTATTTTTTAACATTCATGCAAGTATATATGATCACTACAAGAAAAATAAAAAATAACGATCGATATTGCGACCGCATTGCAATCGAAAAGGTGATGGGGCTCCGCGGGTCTCTTCTTTTTTCGACGCTTTCACGCACCAACAAAGACGACAAGGTGGAGAAATCTCATCCGTAACGAGTCTTTTACAAAATCGATTTTTGACAATTTTCGCTTCTTCGAAAACATATCCAAATTTTGCTTTAGTCTTATACCCTCTCATCATCTCTTCCGAAAGGCAGGCAAAATATATATGAGGATCTTGCCAATGCCGTTCCTTAATCTTTCATCTTATACTTACGCTATTTTACACAAGTACTCATCTACCATATCCATATTTATTATAATTCACCTAAATACATGCATCCTCAACTATTTTCCTCTTATGATTGGAGCTAGGGACTTTAAGTTGATTTGTCTCTCAAATCAGTGACTCCTCTAGTTGAAAGAGAAGTAGATTAGGTAGTTAATGTTGTCACAACAATAAGTTTTTTATACGATGAAGGGTGGTGATATGACATGATGGTATCGATCGGCCAGGCAATATTCCCATATGATCAGATCAAGTTTACTAGTCTATTAATGATCTCTAAGTACGTACTGTAATATTAACTTTAAATATAATTAAAAAATTTACTGATCCACCTCCCGTGACTCACTATATCATATTGTGCTATTTTTTCTCATTTTGCTAACCCTAATGAAGATTAAGCAATGATTAGAAAACAAAAAACAAAAAAGGGTGAATGCACCACCTATTTATATTGATATTTGATTCAGTACATATCTGAAGTAAGAGATATGGTTGTGCATTGAGAGTGTTATTTGAATTACTTTCATATGGTGAGACAATGATTTGGAGTGTTAAAATCTGATATAATTTACAGTGATATTTTATACCGGGATTAACACATGTTGCTTAAATTTATTTTTTTCACGATGTCTGCTTGCTCGAGCATATATAAAACAGGTCTAGATAAAGTGTTTACATAATTGTGGCCTGATCTATATTTCATTTTGAGCTTTGTTATTCACATTAAAACATATGCTTATCGCATTATTTCTATTGCATGCCAAATATCTCTTCCCTCGGAGGTAAGGTAAGCGAGCTGAAACCACAAGAGTGCAATCAAAATTATCAGCAAAACTTGCCAGACAAGTGTTCGGAAGATATCAATGCTTTGCGGTTGTTGTCTGAGGTCCTCTCTGAAGGTCCATCTGTGTATTTCAATAATTTTTTTTATGTCATTTTGCTCTGCTTTTCTTCATGTTTTCTGTCGATCTTTCTAGATGAGGCGGCCGGTATCCTATTTTGTGATGTAAGTCTTAACTTTGAATAATGAAATTTATGTCTCAATTTAGCAAAAAATTTATTGTCAAATATTAAAGTCATTTGTTACATAATACATAGTAAAATTAAGTTAGTAACATCTTTTGCAAAATTTGTAGAGTCATTTGTTAGTGGGATCCAACTTGCATCTGTATTACTGTTTTAAATATTAATGCTCTTCTATTTATACCCCTAGATCCCCCAATATAAATTTTGTTGAATAGTGAAACTTTTCTTACAGCCCACGGGATCACATTGGTTTGTGATTCTGACCAAGAAGAAGACGATGAAGAAGAAAATTGTAGCACCCGTCATCCAGATCCTTGTCCCGATTTTTGCTTCTATATATATATATATATATATATATATATGGGATCATCCATCTTTGTAATTATGAGAGAAGCCTTTCCCTGACTTAGGTTTTTTATTTGTTTTTGCGGTACAGTCTTTTAACTTAGTTTTCCTTCTTTCTAGGGCTCGCTTTATCCGGCTAATGTCCCTTAACTTAGTTTTTCCTAACTCCCCTTGACCATCTATTAGACTTTTAGCTTGTCATTTAATTCTTTTCTTAATAAAACTTCCCTTTTGTCAAATGAGATATTTAAAAATAAATAATTACTAAAACATGTCTAGTTCTAACATATTTACAAAATTATCTATAGTTTTAATATATTTACATAACTATGTCTGGATAGCTTACACAAATGTTGTTACACAAATTTATGTGCAACATATTGTAACACATAAATTGTGTAAGTTGCAGCATGTTTATATGAGTTATAGCAAATTTACATAAGTTATAACATATTTGTGTAAACTATACAAATGTTTACAACCTGCAACATATTTGTGTATTTAAGAAATTTATGTTGTGTTGTAGCATCTTGTGTAAGTACAACAAATTTATGTCCATATTTATATAAGTTATAGTATATTTATATAAGTTGTAGCAGATTGTGTAAACACAAATTTGTGTAACTTGAAAGGTTCACTGTACTGCTCGGATAGACCGTGCCGCATTATCCATGGGAAGGTACGTACCGTACCATTAAGGTACGGTGGAAAAATGGCTTGTTTAATTTTTTTTTATTTTGTGACTTGGTTAATATTTAAATGAGCAAACTTTAAAAGAAAATGAGTAAACCATAAGAATATCACATAAAGAGGTTGAAAAATATAATAAATTTATTTAATCATTTAAGTCACCCACCACAACCATTTAATATTCATCTAACATACATACAATCATACCAAAATCATGACACAATCATTTAGTGTTCATCTAATATTAAGGATATAATCATTAACACTTGCAAGCCAATACAATACTCATATCGCCGTCCTCACATTCATCATTTTCTTTGAAAAGGTTCAGCCTTCTTTTCTAACTATTCTCTTGGTCATATACATGAAAAATTACAAATTAATATCATCTTCCTTAACTTGTAACTAAGACATTTAACAAGTTCTTACCTATCTTCCTCAACATGCTGAGCATGTATGTTCACAAAATCCTCGTAGTAGGGGATATATATAACTTCCATAAAAAAATATACTGATTTTAAAATATAAAATATCAAGAAATATTGATGCATAGATGTTGAGGTTAAGTGGACCTCATAATTTTTGGGATAATTTTTACTTGACAAAAATAATTAAAAAACTTAAAATAAAATTACTATAATTTGTATCATATCTTACTTAGTTTATGTTTAAAATTTCATCTCAATTAGACACCATTTATACCCTTTAAATGCACCGAATGTGGGAGAGGAATGAAAAAAAGAATAAACAGATTTAGCGGGCCGGACCGGACCGGTCATCAACGTGTCGTGGCACATTTGTTGTGACTGGGCTCGTGGTACAATTCGCACATACTGTGGTGGTTTGTCGCGGCACGGCGAACCATGGGTACTATCTTTGATTGTGCGCATTTCGACGGGACGACATTCGGTTCTGAAAATAAAGTTAAATATATAATCATCATAATTAGCAAAAATATATTAATTTTAGAAATATAAATATCAAAAATTATTGATGCATAGATGCTGCAATTAAGTCGACCTAATAATTTTGGGATAATTTTTATTTGACAAAAACTTAATTTTAAAAATTAAACTTAATTTATATTATTTCTTAATTAGCTTATGTTTGAAATTTCATGTCATTAGACACCATTTAGATCCTTTAATGTAGAGATTAAATCGATTTAATAATTTTTTGATAATATTTACTTGACAAAAATTAATTTAAAAAATTAAACTAAAATTATTATAATTTGTATCATCTCTTAATTAGTTTATATTTAAATTTTCATCCCAATTAGACACCATTTACATCACTTTAATACACCAGATATGATAAAGTTATGAGAAAAAAAAAGAATTAGCGGACCGGACCGAGCCGGACCGGTCGGTCTGTGATGTGCCGCTGCGTACCGCCGCGGCACACCCGGGTCACCCATTGGGGGTGACCCAACCGTGCCTGGGCTCGCGGGAGCCCACGCACAGTGCGATTTGGCGGTACCGCGGTGACCAACCGTGGTAACTTGTAACATACGTGTGTAATTTATAGTAAATTTATATAAGTTGTAGCATATTTATGTAAATATGTGTAAGTTGCAGTATATTTGTGCTAGACGTAATTTTGTAAATATGTTTAAATCTGACATAATTTTGTAAATATGTTAGAATTCGATATATTTGGATAAATATTTATTAGAAGAAGGGTATTTAAAAAATCAAAATAAAATAAGTTTTTTACACATATATCTATCTTGAAAATTGATTGTGCAAGACTTTTTTTGAGATTTTTATCTACGTGTATACTCTGCTTAATTGTGAATATAGAATATTTTTTGAGACCTTATCACATGGAAGTCAAGAATGTATTTAGTATACTGCTTTACCATTATTTTGAATAGAGATATAGATACAAAAGTGAACCGAATATTTCAAACATTTTTTTACGTGAACGGTTGCAAAATATTATGGTGGAATATTTGAAACCATTTTGTATTATAAGAGAAATACATGTAGAAATATAATTCTAAAGAAATTCTCACATAATTAATTTTTTTAAGAAAGATATGCACGTAAAAAATCTAAAAACAAATGAAAATCGTCGCAAAAAATTAACGAAATATTTTGTGTCCCACTTTAGACGTTCGACTATTTTTGTTGATGGAGTTGCCGATTCTACCTCACATGCGCTTGTATTCCATTTGGACGATCGACGTCGGACACATCACGTACATGTTGCCCTGCACGGAGCATAATAGAGCATATGTCCGGAGAACAGGAACACTAATATGCCGCACTGCACTGATGAGGCAAGGGTGGATCGTACAGTGCCAAGAACAATCAAATCAACCGTGCGTACGAATAATTATTTATTTATTTATAATTTATTTGTTTAATATGTCAATCGTACGATACGTTTCATATATAATACATTGTCTCGAAAGAAACTCGGGGTCGGTCAAATGATTGAATGGTGGACGTAGAATTTTAATTGAGTAGAATTTTTAATAATCACTGCTAGAAAAATGGGTTATATATACCTGCAACCCAATTCGTAGGTAAAAAATAGTAGGTAATAGTTTTTACCTACAACTGTTCTTAGCTACGACTTGGCTCGTAGGTATAAACAACGTAGGTAAAACATATACCTACGAAGTTAAAGTCGTAGGTGTAGACTTTGTCTTTACCTACCACGTATATATTATGTAGGTGTAGACTATGACTTCACCGACCACATATATGTTGTGTAGGTTATTTAAGTACATACACCAGATAGATACACCTACCAAATAATAGTTGTAGGAAAACATATACCTACCAAATTACAATTGTACATAATTTCAAAAATATGACCTCTATGGCCACCCATTACAAACACTCTTACATGTTCACATCCACAACTAACATTTCATACCATTCATATCCACAACCAACACTTCATGTACACATCCATTCACACATCCATTCACAATTTCTCACAATTTAAATAACATCAAAAGTAAAGGTGAAATATACATCTAAGAAAATTTCATCACTAAAATTAAAGTTATACACATGACAAGTATTTTCCATAATTGGTCATCAAATGGATAAGACGTGTGTGCATGAATAAGTGGAACATCACATATAACTAAGATGCTAATCTTGATCACCAACTTGTCTCTTAAAATCCAATTGCACCTGAAATTGTCAACAAAAAATAAAACAAAGAAAGACAAAACAAAGTTAGGATAATTTTATCTCAACATGACAAACATTTAAAGTATAAATAAGTGGAACACATACATATTCTAGAAACCATAGGATGCATGTGGCTTCCAATAGCATCCTTCATTGTCTTCCTGTTATGGTCCTTGATAAATAGTGGAGAGTCAGTTTTGTTCGTCAATAAGACAACAACTTCACAAAAATCTTGGCCAATAAGTCTGCCCATCACTATTTTTGCTGGATCTGTGCTCATGACAATACCGATGGCTACTTGACTTCCATACATATCCACAATTTAACACGTTTTGATGTCAACTACAAGTAAAAAAGTTGAGAATGATTAATTTGACAAGTGTTGGAATAGAAGATGTACATGTTAAAAGAGTTGGTACTGATGTCCACATAAAAACATCAAGGCAGCATGTAATGGAAAAGGAGATATCATGCCTTGTCTTGTGCCCTTCCTTCATATCTAGAAAAAAAAAAAATTTGTCATCCATCTGTGTGCATATGTCATAGAAATCTGAGATCAGCTTTAGTCATATTTCCTTGGATCTGTGAACTATGTATCTTCCGGAGGACATATAAAAGCTCATTCCATTTTGGGGGACCATGATAAAAATATGAGAAAAAATGCCACTGAACATGTAAAAACAACAGCTACACATCTTTAAAAAAATGTCAACGCTCATCATATATAGGGGTGTTCACTATTCGGTTCAAACCGAAAAACCAAACCGAACTGAGTGATTCGGTTTGGTTTGGTTCGGTTTGAACATGAAAAAAATTTGGTTTGGTTTCAAACCAAATCGAATTAGAAAATTCGGTTTGGTTTGGTTTCTAACCTCTAGAAACCAAACCAAACCGATTAAACCGAATTACAATAATAATTTTAATTTGTATATATCTATCATGTTTTTTCAATATATTTATGTAAAAATATATATTATTGAAGTTAATATGGTCATCAATATTAATACTTCACTTCAAATATTATTTGATAGTGATTTATTAGAGAAACAAGTAATTAAAATCTTATTTAAGACTAAGAGAATCTAAAGGCCCATTTATTTTCAAGTTAAACCAAACCAAACCGAATTAATTCGGTTTGGTTCAGTTTGGTTTCATAGGACTTCGGTTTGGTTTGGTTCGGTTTGAGTCCAAATTTGGTTTGGTTTGGTTTCCTAAAAACTCCTATAAACCAAACCAAACCAAACCATGAACACCCCTAATCATATATACTACTTGGTGCAAGGCGTTTCTGTTTTGGCTCTCAAGGCTGGCAATCCTAACACTGCTTAAAACTGGCGAATATGTTTGTTCAAGTGCTTTTCTTTGAAACAAGGCCAGTATATCCTTTAATGGCATATGCTTTCCACCCTGACACTTACATATGGGCGTTTAGTTCCTTTAACAGTCACCCCCAAGGCGTACATGGATCTCTATATTAATATATTGTTCATGTTGCACTTGAGATGCTTATTCTTCCTTCTGATTTCCTGATGAGTACACAACTAGCTAGCACCTTAACAAAAAGTACACAGGTAGCTAGCACCTGTTGAAATCCTTTCTTGTTGTGGCCTTGCCTCCAGAATCAACAAAAAGGATTGACATTGTTAGGAACAAACAAAAGAAAAGTATTTTCTCGAGAACCTACTGCATGTGATCTTGTTTGACGAATAAGAAAACATGAATAGCTTTTTAAACTGAAATTGCAGGATTGCATATTTATGCCCATGTAGTGATAAAAAATCACGTTGCCAGCATCCAAAAGACATTGCAATGGCTTTGTCACATAAATTAATCTTTCTGCATCTAAGATTGACTGTTTTTTTTTTTTTTTTTTGAGAAGTGGATAGTACACTAGTATATATAAATGAAAAAGGTATGTACAAATGTAAGTGATGAGCTCTCAAAAAAACCCCATACAAACTGACCTAGGACTTGAGAAGAGGAGGGATCTTACTAGCTCCCAATAACAAAAAGAGAGGAGAGCTATGAATCCCCACCCCGCAGGACTCTTTAGCCCAAAACCACTCTCTTACAATCAAAAGATACAATTCTATCGATCATCCTTGCTTCCAACTTGAACATTCTATTGTTCCGCTCGATCCATATTGCCTAGAGATTGACTACTTGTATAACATTCGTACTCTCTACATTAATGAAGTTAGATGAGTTGCTTCTATAACTGTTATGATTTATAAACAAATGCTTTTGTCATAATAGTAGCCATATCTCTCTATTGAAAAACATGATCTATATATTCTATTATCCTCCAAATATTGTGGAATACATTTTTGTTTGTTGCCTAGTCTCAGCATGCTTCTTGATCATCTGGTTCCCAAATGCCTAGAATTATTGTACAAATTAAGAAAAATGTCACCACCAATTGCCCCAGAAACAATATGTAATAGGACTTGGATGGGCAACATGTCACCTAATTACCCCAGGAAAAAAATGTCAACACCAATCCTACTTCCAAATGTGAAAATGATGCAGCAGTTACAGTTAAGATATCAGAAATGCTACTAAAAACTCACGGAATGTGCATCCTGTTTAGTTACACTTGCACTTTCTTTTGGTGCCACTCCACCATCCACACTATCATTTTCCTCCTACATGTAAAATAATAAGTGGATCAGACAATAATATTATGTAACTATAGTTATTCCAAAAACTTTAGTTAAATTACCTGAAATTTTGAGTCTGTTCTCTCCAACTTGGCATCCTCTCCTCAAGATCCTAACATAGTCACCCAACTTCTTATTTTCATCCTTCAAAATATCTGTACTCCTTCCCCATAAAGTTGTAGGTGTCGGTCCGGTACCTAAACCGCGTACATGACCAGGTTTGTCTTCACCAAGCACTTGAGAATATATATCATATTTAGATGCCACCGTATGAGAAGAGCTTGCTGAAGATTGTGATTGTTTTAGGGCCTGGATTTTCTCCTATTTGAAAACATAGCTTGGAGGTCAAAAATAAAACATCTTGACACATAGGTATAAATAAAAAGCAACTCATCTAAATGTATGTGTATGTGCTTGAAAAAACTCCTCATGTTGCAACTTTGTGTTAACCCCTGCTCCGATTGGGCGACATGTATTTGCAAATATCTCAAATCCTTTCTCCACCACAGTAGGATGACATTCTACTTGTCGAGAAGGCCTATTTAATGATGTCTCCACATCATCCCCTAAGTACCTAGATGCAAATGTGAGTGTCTCCTCAATTATATATCCCTCTGCAATTGATCCTTCTGGACAAGCTTTATTTCACACATAAGATTTTAATCTCACTAAATATCTGCATAAAACAAGTATCATTGACAACGATAATAAAAGGCATCACATAAATGTAAGGAAATATATTAGTAAAGCTAAATACCTCTCAATAGGGTACATCCACATATAATGTACTGGACCAGCATTTCTAGCTTCATCTGCTAAATGAATGATCAAATGTATTATGATATCAAAGAAACTAGGAGAAAAGATCATCTCCAAACGGCACAAAACCAATACAACTTGATTGGCAAGTTCATAAATTCTTCTGATGTGGCAGTCTTCGAGCACAAATCTACAAAGAAATGACATAAGTCACTTATGATAGTGGATATTTGCTGTGGGAAAGTCCTCGTACTGCTATTGGAAGTAGTTGTTGCATTATGACATGATAGTCATGACTTTTAAACCCCACAATTTATTTCCCTTGTGGAAAATCGTTTGGCAATATTGGATGCATAACCATCTGGAACCTTCACTTTTTGAAACAAGCTGAAATAATTTCTTTCTCTTTTTTACTACATGTGAACTGAGTTGCTGGCAAAATGATTTTACTTTCACCAATCTGTGTGCGTGAAGAGATGTCCTTATACCCATGTTTTGCAAGTCCTTGCGAGCCTTAGCTCCATCTTTGTTCTTCCCTTCAATGCTAGAAGAGTTCCGATGAGACTTTCACATATATTTTTTTCAATATACATAACATCAAGATTATGACGTAAAACAAAGAACTTCAATAAGGTAGAGAGAAGAAAATGCTATGCTTTTCCATCCTAAATATATTCTCAAGATTGATTTTTTCCAATTTTTTTCTCCTTTTACCTTTTTTCTTGATACTCTTTTTTCCCCACCTTGAAAGAGAGGCCTTGTAGTTGCTGTAATATTTCATGCCCATATAATGTTGTGGGTCTCTCCCCACATCTTCATGTCCATCAAATTGTTGGTTCATTTTCCGAAATTTGTGATCACTAGATAACCATCTTCTGTGACCTGTGTAACAATATTTTCCACTAGCATCAAGCCATTTAGAACAGGTGTTTTTGTTACAATTGGGGCAAGCTAGTCAGCCTTTAGTACTCCAACCAGACATATATGCATATGCTGGGAAATCATTAATTGTCCACAATAACGCTGCACGCATACAAAACATCTCGTTTCTAGTTGCATCAAATGTGTCAACACCATGCCATAAAATTTGCAACTCATCTATGAGTGGTTGTAAATAAACCAACATCATTGCCAGAACCTTTTGGGCCAGAAATGAGTAATGATAAAACAAATATTTGGTGCTTTCATACATTCCCATGGTGGCAAATTATAAGGAACTAGCAAAAATGGCCGTGTATTGTGACTAATGTCATAGTACTAAAGGGATTAAAACCATCACTTGCTAATCCGAGATGTACATTTCGACAGTCTAACCCAAAATCATCAATGGCATCTAAATTTTTCCAACAAGCAGTATTAGTAGGATGCCTTAACATGCCATCCTCTTGACGCTTACTTTCATGCCATGTCATACTCACAGATGTTTTAGATGACATAAATATCTCTTCAGTCTTGGAATAATTGGAAAATGACGAAGAACTTTCGAGCTACTCTTCTCTTCATAGTGCACTCATTATTTTTCCACCTAGATTCTCCACATTTAGGACAGCATTGAAGGTTCTCATACTCTTTCCAATATAAGATGCAATAATTAGAACATGCATCAATCTTTCGGTACCCATATAGCCTAACTTATTAAGCATCTTTTTTATTTCATAGAATGATGAAGGTAATTACTCCTCATCTGGAAGAAACTCTTTCAGCAACATCAACAACATGTCAAAATGCTTGTTACTCCATCCACCCATACACTTAATATTAATCAATCTAATCAGGAAAGAAATAAGTACTGAATTTGTTGCATCCTGGATAAGCTGGCTGTTCAACATCTTGTAGTAAGTCAAAAAAAGACTTTGAATCATTATCAAGTGGCGGTATGTTTTCATCTAACTCTTTGTGTTCACTCAGATTTTGCAAACGCATTTGAAAGGCATCAACCAACATTTCATGCATAGGTGAACCAGAACAAACATTTCTTGACTCATCGTCTGTTGCTCCTTCACCATAAAATTTCCAAAAACTCTTTGTCTTTTATAATACGATCCAAATACAAGTGCTCTCTGACTGTCTCTTTTTCCCCACTTTTTCAGACATGTGCATTTGATACATGGACATCTAATTTCTTTATCTGGGGTAAATGTTTGTAAATAAAATCGATGAATGCATCCACACCATCATAATAACCAACAACATTTCTTGGCAAATCCATCCAACTCCAATCCATAACTGTATAAAATAAGAACATATAAGTACAAATGTAAGAACCAGCAAAATAAAGTTCAGTGTTTAGTAAGATGCCCATAAATGCAAAGAACATTCATCTTACATATACAGCTAAAATGCACCAGAACAATTACTGTCCTAGAAGAAGAAAAAAGTGGCAATTTAGATCAAAATAAGTCGTGGTTCAAATAATAGAGCACAATCGGGAAAGCCGAAATAAGACTAGGATAAGTCATCATAGTTTACAGGCATCCATAATTCCAACCGATGATGTAATCAGTGGGTGGAGCAGCAAGAAACCACATTAAAATAGGAATCCACATAAAAACCAAAATTCTTCTCTTCTTTCCCTATCTAATTGATGTAGTACATGGGAAATATAAAGCCAAAATTGCACTATAATTCAAAATTATAATGATAATCATTGGTTTGCCTTTCCAAGTATTTCAGCTACCAGGTTAATCAAGGAAATTTGAAAGAATGGGATAGACTGGCCATTAAAATTTTCAGTTATCCAACTGTAGTTTCACTCTTCTGCAGTGCATTTGAATATGATGTCTCCATATTGGAAGGTCAATTTCATATCCCGACTTGTAGAACAACAATCAGGTATTGTGAAAACAATTTGGGAAGGATGGAACTTTCTCCAAGCATGTGGCAAGGAAAATTATGGACTTATCACACCCATTGTCAGACAAGTGTTCCTCCTGGTGGAGAGGAAAATAAAAGGAAAGTACATCTTGTCAAATAGCATAGTTAGACCAGCAGCCTCCCGATTGACATTTTATAAGTATAAAAAGTTGATGCAAGTGAAGCTTCAGGATAATTTTCTGATTCAGGTTTCAAAGGTGAACTACCTGAAGATGACCATAATGTACCATTTGAAACACCTGTGATGGTATGGAGGAGATCAATCACTGTACTCCAGTCTGACAAATGCAACCACATGTCAAGTAAAGGGATATAAAGGTTGAAGTCATTCTCCCCCTCATCTGATTTGGAGAAGTTAATCCCTATGACTGAAGATCTGAAATTTTGCGGGGTGAATGACAGTAAAACAACCGTACTAAGGAAAGAATGTAGATCCACATATTTAATATGAATATTGAGCTTATGGACAGTTTCATTCCTTATAAATATGGAAAATATGGCCTTCATATTTGCTACTGCAATAAGATCTGATGAGGCAAAACATTCCATCAACTTCAGTGACAGAGAATTTGCACAAACTCTGATATCAATGAGAGTGTCAATAGAAAGCTCTTTAACAGCATTAACCTCCTTCAACATCCTCTTTAATTGAATGAATTGCAAAACATCAGACACAAAATATCTGGCTTCATTACAACAGTGGAGAGTATATCAATGGCAATCCCAGTTTCTCCCCACCTCGGGGTGTCCCCAACGCTGTTGTCCCCTCTCTCTCTCTCTATTTCTCCTGGTTTTCTCTCTCTAACAGTGAGAGCGGTTCCTCCTTCGGCAACCGCCCTCCCCCCCCCCCACCCCGGCCGTGCATCTCTATTGTCCGGAGCAGGACACCCTGCCCTGTCCCGCCCCCTGTGCCCCCCCCCCCTCTCTTTGTTTCTCCCAAGCTATCGCTGTCGGAGGGGTTTCCTCTACTTACCCCCCCCCCCCCCCCCACACCCCTGGGCGCCCAACCCCCAAGCATTCGTCTACAATAAGTCTACAATAAAGCTAAACCTCTGTCTCCCCACCCCGAGCACCAGCTTCCCTGCTCCCCTCCTACTCCCACCCCTTCTCTCCTCCCCCTGCGGCCACCTATGGAGGACGGGCGTGGGAGCAGCGCCTTCTCGAGAGGGGACGTACACCTCCTGGTCTTCCTCGCTGCGGACGTTGCCGTCGAGGCCGACGTCATGCCGGCATTATTCTGAGGATCGGAAGCAGGAGGGGAGGAGGACGAGGAAGAGATCATGTATCTCACCGGCCGGGGATGTCGCCGCCGCAAGCCACGTACTGTCGTCGTCCGGTGCGGGGAAAAGCGGACGTCGTCGCCGTCCGCAAGCCACGCGCTGTCGTTGGCTCCTCCCCTCCTGCAGCTTCCGAGTGCGAACCTGGCCTACCCCTTTCTCACGGTGTGGAAATGGAATTTTTTATGGATCCTAAAATCTATTAAGTTCTCATGGCTGCGCATTGTAAGTTCAAATCTCGTCGGATGCTACACGAGCAATGGTGACAAGAGATGACCCCACAATTGCAGAGCGCGGGCGTGCCAGTCACCGAGGTGACGATAAATGGTCTGCCTCCGAGAGTCGGAGGGCTTTAGGTCTGTTGTGCGCACCGTTTGACTTCGTTAAATGAAAGTGAGTGTCGGGTCCTGGACCGAAATCCCGTCGTTGCCTAAACGCAACAACGTTAATTACATCTCTTTTAGAAAGAGAAAACCCGTGATTAATCTCCAAGATAGAAAGTCTTATGGCCTAAGTCGGGACATCCGATAAAAGGAGCAAAAAAACTACAAGATTGCAGTCAAATTTGCAAGAAAGTTTTGATGTGTGGTGTGTGCCATTCATCTTTTAAGGTCAATTTGCATACTTGTTTTTTATTTGTTCTTTTGTCTATTGTGCAAAATCTTTTATTTGATAATGCAAGAGATTTTGACATGCTTTGATTGTCATTGTTCTTTTCATGGTTCGATCCATTTGACTTTATATGCCCAAACATCGTCATGCACAATCCATTTCATTCGGCAAGCAAAATGATTCGGCAGCTAAAACCATTCTGCAGGGGGGTGAACCAGTAGGAGCGAATCGGTGGCCAGGCCATTCAGCAAAGGTGAATCAGCAGGAGCGAATCGGCAGCCAGGCCATTCAGTAAGGGTGAATCAGCAGGAGCGAATCGGCAGCCAGGCCATTCAGCAGGGGTGAATCAGCAGGAGCGAATCGGCAGCCAGGCCATTCAGCAAAGGTGAACCAGTAGGAGCGAATCGGCAGCCAGGCCATTCAGTAAGGGTGAATTAGCAGGAGCGAATCGGCAGCCAGGGCATTCGGCAGGGGCGAATTGGCAGCACTGTTCACAGACCAAAATGATCGGCAGCCCTTGCAATGCACAAAACGGTGGGAAACGGAGGATCCGAAGACCGGGTCAGGAGGGGAATGGACCCAAACCATGAAAGGGCTTGTTCGATTCCGGACGGGGCGTGAGAATCAAGTTTTCCGGCCCCTGGGTCCAAAATATCAAATCGCAGTGATTCTGCGGCCCTATTTGTGCACGGTTCTTGAAATCGGGAGGAACCAAAACTGACAGACGGGATGGCAGCACCACAATATGTGTGGACACCATCTATGAGCTCGGATCGGATATGGGTACTGGATGCCGAACCCTTCACGTTCAAAACCACCGGAAAAGTGATTCGACAGCACTTGGAGGCACGGTTCTCAAAATCTGGAGATGATCTGAGCGTCCAGCCGGGCCAACGGGCTATTCAACATATGGAGAATCTATCCATGGGGCTGAACTGGGCATGGGTATTAGATACCGAACCCTTCATGTTCAAAGTCACCCGGAAAAGTGATTCGGCAGCACTTCGGGGACACGGTTCTCAAAATTCAGAGATGACCTGAGTGTCCGGTCGGGCTGACGGGCTATTCAACATATGGAGAATCCATCCATGGACCTGAACCGGGCATGGGTATTAGATACCGAACCCTTCATGTTCAAAGTCACCCGAAAAAATGATTCGGCAGCACTTCGGGGACACGGTTTCCAATTCAGAGATGACCTGAGTGTCCGGTCGGGCTGACGGGCTATTCAACATATGGAGAAAACATCCATGGGCTTGAACGGGCATGGGTACTGGATACCAAACCCTTCATGTTCAAAAACTACCAGGAAAAGTGATTCGGCAGCACTTCGGGGACACGGTTCTCAAAATTCAGAGATGACCTGAGTGTCCGGTCGGGCTGACGGGCTATTCAACATATGGAGAATCCATCCAGGGACTGAACCGGGCATGGGTACTGGATACCGAACCCTTCATGTTCAAAACCACCCAGAAAAGTGATTCGGCAGCACTTCGGAGGCACGGTTCTGAAAATCCGGAGATGATCTGAGCGTCCAGTCGGGCTGACGGGCAATTCAACATATGGAGAATCATGCATGGGCCTGAACCGGGCATGGGTATTAGATACCGAACCCTTCATGTTCAAAACCACCCGGAAAAGTGATTCGGCAGCACTTCGGAGGCACGGTTCTCAAAATCCGGAGATGATCTGAGTGTCCAGCCGGCTGACGGGCTATTCAACATATGGAGAATCTATCCATGGGCCTGAACCGGGCATGGGTATTAGATACCGAACCCTTCATGTTCAAAGTCACCCGGAAAAGTGATTCGGCAGCACTTCGGGGACACGGTTCTCA